>OU342739.1:308840245-308880245 GCA_910589765.1 Avena atlantica
CGCTTGATCTAAACAAGTATCAGTATATATCATACAAACTACTCTGAAATACAAGACCTAGTACTATACTGGTAGTACTTTGCAGCCAAAATAGTTCAATAGGGTTGATACCAACTGCATTATCCTATTACATAGTTGAAAGGATACGGATGTCGCCTAGATGGGGGGTGAATAGGCGATTAAATCTTTTCCTAGAGTGGCTCAACAAATGCGGAATAAAACTAGAGTTTACTAACGCTCGGCCTAGAAAACAGATCCCTTTCTTTTTAGAATTAAATCGGTGAATATTCAAACAGTCATAACTTTTGAATGGTCACTCCGATTGACACGATTCAAATTGCGTTGGAAATAGGACGACAATAGCTACCCTATAAAGGCAAAGCAGTACCATATCATGCCCTTGATCTAAACAAGTATTAGTATATATCGTACACACTACTCTGAAATACTAGACCTAGTACTATACTGGTAGTACATTGCAGCAAAAATAGTTCAATAGGGCTGATACCAACTGCACTATCCTATTACATAGTTGAAAGGATACGGATGTCGCCTAGAGGGGGGGTGAATAGGCGATTAAAACTTTTCCTAGAGTGGCTCAACAAAGCCGGAATAAAACTAGCGTTTACTACGGCTCGGCCCAGAAAACAGATCCCTTTTTTTTAGAATTAAATCGTTGAATATTCAAACGTTCATAACTTTTGAATGGTCACTCCGATTGACACGATTCAAATTGCGTTGGAAATAGGACGACAATAGCTACCCTATAAAGGCAAAGCAGTACCATATCATGCCCTTGATCTAAACAAGTATCAGTATATATCGTACAAACTACTCTGAAATACAAGACCTAGTACTATACTGGTAGTACTTTGTAGCCAAAATAGTTCAATAGGGCTGATACCAACTGCACTATCCTATTACATAGTTGAAAGGATACGGATGTCGCCTAGAGGGGGGGTGAATAGGCGATTAAAACTTTTCCTAGAGTGCTCAACAAAGGCGGAATAAAACTAGCGTTTACTACTACTCGGCCCAGAAAACAGATCCCTTTCTTTTTAGAATTAAATCGGTGAATATTCAAACGGTCATAACTTTTGAATGGTCACTCCGATTGGCACAATTCAAATTGCGTTGGA
Source organism: Avena atlantica (assembly GCA_910589765.1). NCBI lineage: Eukaryota > Viridiplantae > Streptophyta > Magnoliopsida > Poales > Poaceae > Avena > Avena atlantica. The sequence continues at coordinate 308,841,385 of OU342739.1, forward strand.
AGTAGGACGACAATAGCTACCCTATAAAGGCAAAGCAGTACCATATCATGCCCTTGATCTAAACAAGTATCAGTATATATCGTACAAACTACTCTGAAATACAAGACCTAGTACTATACTGGTAGTACTTTGTAGCCCAAATAGTTCAATAGGGCTGATACCAACTTCACTATCCTATTACATAGTTGAAAGGATACGGATGTCGCCTAGAGGGGGGTGAAAAGACGATTAAAATTTTTCCTAGAGTGGCTCAACAAAGGCGGAATAAAACTAGCGTTTACTACTGCTTTGCCAAGAAAACAGATCCCTTTCTTTTTAGAATTAAATTGGTGAATATTCAAACGGTCATAACTTTTGAATGGTGACTCCGATTGACCTGATTCAAATTGCGTTGGAAAGAGGACGACAATAGCTACCCTATAAAGGCAAAGAAATACCGTATCGTGCCCTTGATCTAAACAAGTATTAGTATATATCGTACAAACTACTTTAAAATACAATACCTAGTACTATACTGGTAGTACTTTGCAGCCAAAATAGTTCAATAGGGCTGATACCAACTGCACTATCCTATTACATAGTTGAAAGGATATGGATGTCGCCTAGAGGGGGGTGAAAAGACGATTAAAACTTTTCCTAGAGTGGCTCAACAAAGGCGGAATAAAACTAGCGTTTACTACCGCTCTGCCTAGAAAACGGATCCCTTTCTTTTTAGAATTAAATCGGTGAATATTCAAACGGTCATAACTTTTGAATGGTGACTCCGACTGACCCGATTGAAATTGCGTTGGAAAGAGGATGACAGTAGCTACCCTATAAAGGCAAAGAAGTACCATATCGTTCCCTTGATCTAAACAAGTATCAGTACATATCGTACAAACTACTCTGAAATACAAGGCCTAGTACTATACTGGTAGTACTTTGCAGCCAAAATAGTTCAATAGGGCTGATACCAACTGCACTATCCTATTACATAGTTGAAAGGATATGGATGTCGCCTAGAGGGGGGTGAAAAGACGATTAAAATTTTTCCTAGAGTGGCTCAACAAAGGCGGAATAAAACTAGCGTTTACTGCTGCTTTTCCAAGAAAACAGATCCCTTTCTTTTTAGAATTAAATCGGTGAATATTCAAACGGTCATAACTTTTGAATGGTGACTCCGATTGACCCGATTCAAATTGCGTTGGAAAGAGGACGACAATAGCTACCCTATAAAGGCAAAGAAATACCGTATCGTGCCCTTGATCTAAACAAGTATTAGTATATATCGTACAAACTACTTTGAAATACAATACCTAGTACTATACTGGTAGTACTTTGCAGGCAAAATAGTTCAATAGGGCTGATACCAACTGCACTATCCTATTACATAGTTGAAAGGATATGGATGTCGCCTAGAGGGGGTGAAAAGATGATTAAAACTTTTCCTAGAGTGTCTCAACAAAGGCGGAATAAAACTAGCGTTTACTATCGCTCTGCCTAGAAAACGGATCCCTTTCTCTTTAGAATTAAATCAGTCAGTGAATATTCAAACGGTCATAACTTTCGAATGGTGACTCCGACTGACCCGATTGAAATTGCCTTGGAAAGAGGACGACAGTAGCTACCCTATAAAGGCAAAGAAGTACCATATCGTTCCCTTGATCTAAACAAGTATCAGTACATATCGTACAAACTACTCTGAAATACAAGGCCTAGTACTATACTGGTAGTACTTTGCAGCCAAAATAGTTCAATAGGGCTGATACCAACTGCACTATTCTATTACATAGTTGAAAGGATACGGATGTCGCCTAGAGGGGGGTGAAAAGACGATTAAAACTTTTCCTAGAGTGGCTCAACAAAGGCGGAATAAAACTAGCGTTTACTACCGCTCTGCCTAGAAAACGGATCCCTTTCTTTTTAGAATTAAATCGGTGAATATTCAAACGGTCATAACTTTTGAATGGTGACTCCGATTGACCCGATTGAAATTGCGTTGGAAAGAGGACGACAATAGCTACCCTATAAAGGCAAAGCAGTACCATATCATGCCCTTGATCTAAACAAGTATCAGTACATATCGTACAAACTACTCTGAAATACAAGGCCTAGTACTATACTGGTAGTACTTTGCAGCCAAAATAGTTCAATAGGGATGATACCAATTGCACTATCCTATTACATAGTTGAAAGGATACGGATGTCGCCTAGAGGGGGGTGAAAAGACGATTAACACTTTTCCTAGAGTGGCTCAACAAATGCGGAATAAAACTAGTGTTTACTACTGCTCTGCCAAGAAAACTGATCCCTTTCTTTTTAGAATTAAATCGGTGAATATTGAAACGGTCATAACTTTTGAATGGTGACTCCGATTGACCCGATTCAAATTGCGTTGGAAAGAGGACGACAATAGCTACCCTATAAAGGCAAAGCAATACCGTATCGTGCCCTTGATCTAAACAAGTATCAGTATATATCATACAAACTACTCTGAAATACAAGACCTAGTACTATACTAGTAGTACTTTGCAGCCAAAATAGTTCAATAGGGTTGATACCAACTGCATTATTCTATTACATAGTTGAAAGGATACGGATGTCGCCTAGATGGGGGGTGAATAAGCGATTAAATCTTTTCCTAGAGTGGCTCAACAAATGCGGAATAAAACTAGAGTTTACTAACGCTCGGCCTAGAAAACAGATCCCTTTCTTTTTAGAATTAAATCGGTGAATATTCAAACGGTCATAACTTTTGAATGGTCACTCCGATTGACACGATTCAAATTGCGTTGGAAATAGGACGACAATAGCTACCCTATAAAGGCAAAGCAGTACCATATCATGCCCTTGATCTAAACAAGTATTAGTATATATCGTACACACTACTCTGAAATACTAGACCTAGTACTATACTGGTAGTACATTGCAGCAAAAATAGTTCAATAGGGCTGATACCAACTGCACTATCCTATTACATAGTTGAAAGGATACGGATGTCGCCTAGAGGGGGGGTGAATAGGCGATTAAAACTTTTCCTAGAGTGGCTCAACAAAGTCGGAATAAAACTAGCGTTTACTACGGCTCGGCCCAGAAAACAGATCCCTTTTTTTTAGAATTAAATCGTTGAATATTCAAACGTTCATAACTTTTGAATGGTCACTCCGATTGACACGATTCAAATTGCGTTGGAAATAGGACGACAATAGATACCCTATAAAGGCAAAGCAGTACCATATCATGCCCTTGATCTAAACAAGTATCAGTATATATCGTACAAACTACTCTGAAATACAAGACCTAGTACTATACTGGTAGTACTTTGTAGCCAAAATAGTTCAATAGGGCTGATACCAACTGCACTATCCTATTACATAGTTGAAAGGATACGGATGTCGCCTAGAGGGGGGGTGAATAGGCGATTAAAACTTTTCCTACAGTTGCTCAACAAAGGCGGAATAAAACTAGCGTTTACTACTACTCGGCCCAGAAAACAGATCCCTTTCTTTTTAGAATTAAATCGGTGAATATTCAAACGGCCATAACTTTTGAATGGTCACTCCGATTGACACGATTCAAATTGCGTTGGAACTAGGACGACAATAGCTACCCTATAAAGGCAAAGCAATACCATATCATGCCCTTGATCTAAACAAGTATCAGTATATATCGTACAAACTACTCTGAAATACAAGACCTAGTACTATACTGGTAGTACTTTGTAGCCCAAATAGTTCAATAGGGCTGATACCAACTTCACTATCCTATTACCTAGTTGAAAGGATACGGATGTCGCCTAGAGGGGGTGAAAAGACGATTAAAATTTTTCCTAGAGTGGCTCAACAAAGGCGGAATAAAACTAGCGTTTACTGCTGCTTTGCCAAGAAAACAGATCCCTTTCTTTTTAGAATTAACTCGGTGAATATTCAAACGGTCATAACTTTTGAATGGTGACTCCGATTGACCCGATTCAAATTGCGTTGGAAAGATGACGACAGTAGCTACCCTATAAAGGCAAAGAAATACCCTATCGTGCCCTTGATCTAAACAAGTATTAGTATATATCGTACAAACTACTTTGAAATACAATACCTAGTACTATACTGGTAGTACTTTGCAGCCAAAATAGTTCAATAGGGCTGATACCAACTGCACTATCCTATTACATAGTTGAAATGATACGGATGTCGCCTAGAGGGGGGTGAAAAGACGATTAAAACTTTTCCTAGAGTGGCTCAACAAAAGCGGAATAAAACTAGCGTTTACTACCGCTCTGCCTAGAAAACGGATCCCTTTCTTTTTAGAATTAAATCGGTGAATATTCAAACAGTCATAACTTTTGAATGGTGACTCCGATTGACCCGATTGAAATTGCGTTGGAAAGAGGACGACAGTAGCTACCCTATAAAGGCAAAGAAGTACCATATCGTTCCCTTGATCTAAACAATTATCAGTACATATCGTACAAACTACTCTGAAATACAAGGGCTAGTACTATATTGGTAGTACTATGCAGCCAAAATAGTTCAATAGGGTTGATACCAACTGCACTATCCTATTACATAGTTGAAAGGATACGGATGTCGCCTAGAGGGGGGGTGAATAGGCGATTAAAACTTTTCCTAGAGTGGCTCAACAAAGGCAGAATAAAAATAGCGTTTACTACTGCTCGGCCCAGAAAACAGATCCCTTTCATTTTAGAATTAAATCGGTGAATATTCAAACGGTCATAACTTTTGAATGGTCACTCCGATTGACACGATTCAAATTGCATTGGAAAGAGGACGACAATAGCTACCCTATAAAGGCAAAGCAGTACCATATCATGCCCTTGATCTAAAAAATAATCAGTATATATCGTACAAACTACTCTGAAATACAAGACCTAGTACTATACTGGTAGTACTTTGTAGCCAAAATAGTTCAATAGGGCTGATACCAACTACACTATCCTATTACATAGTTGAAAGGATACGGATGTCGCCTAGAGGGGGGTGAAAAGACGATTAAAAATTTTCCTAGAGTGGCTCAACAAAGGCGGAATAAAACTAGCGTTTACTAATGCTCTGCCAAGAAAACAGATCCCTTTCTTTTTAGAATTAAATCGGTGAATATTCAAACGGTCATAAATTTTGAATGGTGACTCCGATTGACCCGATTCAAATTGCGTTGGAAAGAGGACGACAATAGCTACCCTATAAAGGCAAAGCAATACCGTATCGTGCCCTTGATCTAAACAAGTATCAGTATATATCATACAAACTACTCTGAAATACAAGACCTAGTACTATACTGGTAGTACTTTGCAGCCAAAATAGTTCAATAGGGTTGATACCAACTGCATTATCCTATTACATAGTTGAAAGGATACGGATGTCGCCTAGATGGGGGGTGAATAGGCGATTAAATCTTTTCCTAGAGTGGCTCAACAAATGCGGAATAAAACTAGAGTTTACTAACGCTCGGCCCAGAAAACATATCCCTTTCTTTTTAGAATTAAATCGGTGAATATTCAAACGGTCATAACTTTTGAATGGTCAATCCCATTGACACGATTCAAATTGCGTTGGAAATAGGACGACAATAGCTACCCTATAAAGGCAAAGCAGTACCATATCATGCCCTTGATCTAAACAAGTATTAGTATATATCATACATACTACTCTGAAATACAAGGCCTAGTACTATACTGGTAGTACTTTGCAGCCAAAATAGTTCAATAGGGCTGATACCAACTGCACTATCCTATTACATAGTTGAAAGGATACGGATGTCGCCTAGAGGGGGGGTGAATAGGCGATTAAAACTTTTCCTAGAGTGGCTCAACAAAGGCGGAATAAAACTAGCGTTTACTACGGCTCGGCCCAGAAAACAGATCCCTTTCTTTTTAGAATTAAATCGGTGAATATTCAAACGTTCATAACTTTTGAATGGTCACTCCGATTGACACGATTCAAATTGCGTTGGAAATAGGACGACAATAGCTACCCTATAAAGGCAAAGCAGTACCATATCATGCCCTTGATCTAAACAAGTATTAGTATATATCGTACAAACTACTCTGAAATACAAGACCTAGTACTATACTGGTAGTACTTTGTAGCCAAAATAGTTCAATAGGGCTGATACCAACTGCACTATCCTATTACATAGTTGAAAGGATACGGATGTCGCCTAGAGGGGGGTGAAAAGACGATGAAAACTTTTCCTAGAGTGGCTCAACAAAGGCGGAATAAAACTAGAGTTTACTACCGCTCGGCCCAGAAAACAGATCCCTTTCTTTTTAGAATTAAATCGGTGAATATTCAAACGATCATAACTTTTGAATGGTGACTCCGATTGACCCGATTCAAATTGCGTTGGAAATAGGACGACAATGTTGGGAATATGCCCTAGAGGCAATCATGTATGATGAGATTTCCCATTGTATTCATAAATATATTAAGTATTCCTTGTATAAACATCTGATGTGTATCATTGAATATGTGATTCGGTTGTGGAACTATGCATTCATGTTGTTTGTACTAAATATCCTTGGTCATCGAAGTTGTGCTGGACACACAACTTAGACCAATGTTAAAGTTGGCTTGATAACCCGGTTCCACTTGTCATGAGCATGGAGATGCTATTCCAACTTACACAGATTCGGCTAAAGAGTTTAGCGAGTCGGATTGACCCATATTAAGGTACAACGAACAAGTTGTCATTTGTATATCTCAATCGATGTAATCCTTAGACCTGAGGTTATTGCATAGTCCGAGTTGAGGATCACCGACTTAGGTTTTGTCAAATGCTGATCCGTAACTGGGCAGTTATAAGGCAGAGTTCGGGTCGACTGAGAATCAAGCTGTGTGATGTGAATAACCAAGATGGGATTTTGCCCTCCACTTGGAGAGATATTCTCTGGGCCCTCTCGTGAGATATGATTTGGAAAGCATGGCCATGCACAACTCAGTTAAGTGTTAACCGAGGCGATCAACTAAGAGTTAGTCGGGTGAATCACTTATCTCGGATCGAGAAGAGAGTCGAACTATTTAAGGGATGACATATATTCGCCTATAGTCGGACAAGGTATATCGTGAGGCAAAAGGGACTCGGACGTAAGTCGCATTGGAAAGGCAAGTCGTCATGACTCTTTGGTACTTGGGAGTTGGAACGTTCTACTAGGAGCCGCTACCGACTGATCGATTGAGAGTCAGACTCCAATCGTGTCCAAGTAGCCATGAGCCTGCGGGGTCACACACTTAAGAGCTGGAGTAAGTTCGGATTGGATCTGAACCTGTAATCTGGTTGGGTTGGACCTAAACCGGATTAGGACTGAGTTAGTGAGTTGGACTCATGGTGACTAGTGTTATATGGGCTTTAGTGAATGGGTCGCGCGAGCAGAGCCCACGTTCACTCCCTATATATAGTGGAGCACTGTAACCCAGAAATGTTAATCGTTGTTCGGTTAGGTCATTCCATGTGTTGGAAACCCTAGCTCCACAGCAGTCCTACCATCGATACGAACCTAGAAGTTCACCGTCGGTGCTCCTCCTTGTACGTGTGGATACCAGCAGAGGTGCTGTGCGATCAGCAGCAGGACGATCGGATCGTGAGGACTGCACTGCATCAACTGACGCGCTTCATCAGTAATCCTCAACTGCGCATCTAGTGGTAAACTTCATGGCCTTCTATGTCAGCTAGATCTTGGGATCACCACGTTAGAGGAAAAAGTTTTGTTTTATCTCTGTGTGGCCGAACAGTGGAATCAGAGCGATAGCTTCTGGTTTTAGGCTCGAGATCTCGCATATGTGATATGAGTTTGGCTGTAGATAAGATCTATGTGTTGTTTGGTGGTCGATCTATGAGATAGATCGGTTTTGTACGAAGTTGATTGGATCAACTGTGCTCGGGGAATGGTAGATCTGATTTCCGTGATCATACTGCTGAGGTCGTGGAACGACATACCCCTACCGGTCGGCTTCCGCCATCGGGGTAGACTGTGGCACGTAAATCCAGAAGCGGTGATCGAAGATCAAAGAGTTTGATCGAATTAGAATGATGGTTAGAATCCATGTTCGGATCGTAGATGAGATCTACGTTTTTGGATCCAGAAGCGGGACCGCCAGCTTCGCCCTGTCGTAGCGCCTTAGATGTCGTTGCGAGTTTCACAACGCCGGTAGATATGGTATCTATGCATAACTTGTTTTTGCAGGAAGTTGTGAATGGTATGGTTCATGTGCATGTGATGTATGTGTGTAATCTATACGTGATCTGCGAATCACGTTTTTTGTCAGCCGGCTGGAGCCTAGGTGCTGTAATTTTATTGTATAACGACCTGCGTGTCTGATTCTCTATGTAATTTACTTTACTAAGCTAGTGTAGCTGTTTGGAGAACCTGGAAGGCATGCAAGGCGTTGTACATGTCGGCGACATGGAGTAAGACGGCAAGTGACAAGAGTTGGCACGAGTCGGATTACAGGCTTTGTGGAGATGGAGATCGCCATGAAGAGAGCCATACCATTTCACATTATAAATGCTTTATCTTGTATTATTGTTATGTCTCTGTTTTACCTCTATTAGATAGTCGGTAAAATTTAATCCCTCAAAGATGTTCTAGTCGGTTTTCCAGCCAGTGTTTGCACCATCACAAGTCGGACATTTTTGGTAGTGGGCTCATAAAATTGAGGTGCTGCCAATTATTTTCGATTAGGTGGGTTCGAGTCAGACTCTTACTGCGGAAACACTTAGTAAGCTAGACGGGTCTATCACAATAGTTGTGGGGCTCGGGGAAAGGTCGGATGGGACCGGGGCATGTGATGCCACCCGTCCAACAGGAGTCGCATGAGATGCGATTGACAAGGAGTTGTCTACCTAGATCACTTGGCGGCTAGCGGTGATGCTAAAGCTCACTAGCCGACTTGCTTATTTAGGACCCTGAATCACTAAGTAACCATCGGAGGGGTGTTAGTTCTAGTGCGAGCATAAAATATTAAAGTATTTAATATGCTTGCTCTTTTATGAATACATGTCTTAAGTGTTTTGCATATTTTCTGTTGTAGATCATGGCACCAAGTAGGAGTCACTCTCAGATATCCGGTTTTGCATTGAGAACTATCCTTGAGAAAGATAAACTGAACGACACTAATTTTACCAACTGGTATCAAAATCTGAGAATTTTTCTCAAACAAGAAAAGAAGGACCATGTCCTAGACAACCCACTTCCAGATGAGCCGAATGAGAATGCGACTGTCGCTGCCACCAATGCCTACCGTCGGGATAAGGATGAGTCCATGGATATTAGCTATATTATGCTTGTTCACATGGAACCGGACTTGCAAAAGTAGTTCGAGCATGTTGAGGCCTACGATATGATCGAAAGCCTCAAAAGTATGTTCCAGGCTCAGGCGAAGACTGAGAGGTATCAAGTCTCTCAGGATTTGCTGAGTTGCAAGATTAAGGATGGTGATCCACTAAGTCCGCATGTGATCAAAATGGTTGGTTACGTGCAGTCTATGGAGAGGCTTGGCTACCCCATAAGCGAAGAGTTCGCTATAGACATAATTCTGAACTCTCTTCCTAGTGCATATGGACGGTTCGTTTAGAACTACCACATGCATGGTATGGATAAGAAGCTCACTGAATTGCATGGGATGCTCAAGCAGGTAGAGGCGGATCTCAAGAAGGGCGTCAGTCAAGTGTTAATGGTGCAGAATAAGGCTAAGTTCAAGAAGAGTTCTTGGACTAAGAAGAAGGCTAAGTTAGGAGGAAAGCAGGCTCCAGACCCAGTCCCAAGCGCTTCCTCAGGGACTAAACCATCTCCTTCAGCCGGATCCACTTGCTTCTACTGCAAGGCGGATGGCCACTGGAAGAGGAACTGCAGCAAGTACTTGACCGACAAAGCCAAGAGTGGAGGTATGACTTCCGACTCAGGTACACTTGTTTGCAATGTTATAGACATATATCTTGACGATGCACCTAATAGTTCTTGGGTATATGATACCGGATCAGTTATTCACATCTATAACTCGTTGTAGGGACTGGTAAGAACTAGGAGCGTAGCAAGAGGTGAGGTTGATATTCGAGTCAGCAACAAAGCAAGAGTTGCTGTGTCGGAAGTCGGCACGATGCAACTTCATTTACCTTCCGGATTCATTATGGAACTGAATAATTGTTATTATGTTCCAGTGCTCAGTCGAAACATTATTTCTGCTTCATGTTTGATGAGGCAAGGCTATGAGTCGAATATCAAGAATAATGGTTGTTCTTTGTATTTGAATGATATGTTTCACGGCTTTGCACCCGTCCAGGATGGGTTATTTATTTTGAATCTTGATGGTGAGTCGGTTTATAACATAAATGTTAAAAGGTTGAAACCAAATGATCTGAATATGACTTTCTTTTGGCACTGTCGGCTTGGTCATATAAGTTGGAAACACATGAAGAAGCTCCATGATGATGGACTCCTAACTTCGTTCGACTTGGAGTCGTTCGAGACATGCGAACCTTGCCTACTCAGCAAAATGACCAAGACACCTTTTGCAAAGAGTTGCGAAAGGGCGTCCGACTTGTTGGGACTAGTACATAGTGATGTATGTGGACCAATGAGCATGACAACCAGGGGTGGTTATGAGTACTTCATTATCTTCACTGATGATTTGAGTAGGTATGGATATATCTACTTGATGAAACACAAGTCGGAAGCCTTTGAAAAGTTCAAAGAATTCCAGAATGAAGCACAGAATCAACTCGGCAAGAAAATAAAGTTTCTTCGGTCGGACCGAGGAGGTGAGTACATGAGCCATGAGTTTGATGACCATCTGAAAAGTTGTGGAATAGTTCCTCAACTTACTCCGCCAGGAACGCCACAGAGGAATGGTGTTTCGGAAAGGCGGAATCAGACCTTGTTGGACATGGTGCGGTCAATGATGAGTCAGACATATCTTCCTTTATCATTTTGGGGTTATTGTCTAGAAACAGCGGCGTTCACACTAAACAGAGTACCATCAAAATCGGTAGAGAAGACACCGCATGAGATGTGGATAGGCAAAAAGCCGAGTTTGTCTTTTCTTAAGATTTGGGGTTGTGAAGCATTTGTCAAGTGACTTCAGTCGGACAAGCTTACGGCCAAGTCGGATAAGTGTATTTCCGTGGGGTATCCGAGGGAAACCTTGGGTTACTACTTCTACAACCGAAAAGAGGGCAAAGTGTTTGTCGCTCGGAACGGTGTCTTCCTTGAGAAAGAGTTTCTCAGTCGAGGAGTAAGTGGGAGCACGGTGCAACTCGAAGAAATTCGAGAGGAACCGGCTAGCAGCGAGTCGGCAAAAACCTTGGAGGTTGAGCCGGTCGTGGCAGCTGAGCCAACAGCAGCACCTGTACTATCAAGATCGTCAAGATTACGAAGTGTTCGTCAGGTGTTATTGTTAGACAGTGATGAGCCGACAAATTATTCCGAAGCGATGGTGGGATCTGATTCCGAGTCATGGCTTGGAACCATGAGATCCGAGATAAATTCCATGGATGAAAATCAAGTTTGGAACTTGATTGATCTGCCAGACGGTGCAAGACCCGTCAAGTGCAAATGGGTCTTTAAGAAGAAAACTAATATGGATGGAAATGTTTCAATCTATAAAGCACGCCTTGTCGCGAAGGGGTTCCGACAAGTTCAAAGAGTTGATTATGACGAGACTTTCTCGCCTGTAGCGATGCTTAAATCAGTTCGGATCATGTTAGCTATAGAAGCCTATTTCGACTACGAGATATGGCAGATGGATGTCAAAACGGCTTTCCTTGACGGAAATTTAACCGAGACGTGTATATGATATAGCCCGAGGGTTTTGCCGATCTGGCTAATGCTGACAAGGTGAGCAAACTTCAGAAATCCATTTATGGGTTGAAGCAAGCATCTCGGAGTTGGAATATTCTCTTTGATGAGGTAGTAAAATCGTTTGGCTTCATCAAGAGTGATCATGATTCTTGTTTGTACAAGAAGTTTAGTGGGAACAAAGTAAATTTTCTAATCTTATATGTGGATGACATATTAATGATTGGAAATGATGTCCAGATGTTGCAAGAAACCAAGGAATCATTGGAAAGGAGTTTCTCAATGAAAGACTTGGGTGAGGCAACATACATCCTCGGAATCCGGATCTATAGAGATAGATCAAGGAGGATCATTGGATTGAGTCAGAGTACTTGTTTGGACAAAATGTTGAAGAAGTTCAACATGGAATCGTCTAATAAGGGGTTCTTACCGATGTCCCATGGTGTAAAACTTAGCAAGACTCAGTGTCCTTCAACAACTGATGAGCGAAGTCCGATGAGTGCGACTCCATATGCTTCTGCAATCGGATCCATCATGTATGCCATGATTTGTACTAGGCCGGATGTTTCCTATGCTCTAAGTGTTGTGGGAAGATACCAGGCTGATCGTAGAGAGATCCACTGGACAGCGGCTAAAAATATCCTAAAGTACTTGAGAAGGACTAAGTATATGTTCTTAGTTTATGGTGGTGAAGATGAACTCAGTGTAAAGGGTTACACAGATGCGAGTTATCTTACCGACTCTGATGATTCTCGTTCGCAATTCGGATATGTGTTTATTATAAACGGAGGTGTTGTGAGCTGGAAGAGTTCCAAGCAAGAGACTGTGTCTGCGTCTACAGCAGAGGCTGTGTATATTGCTGCCTCGGAGGCATCAAAGGAAGTTGTTTGGATGAGGAATTTCCTCATGGATCTTGGTGTGGTTCAGGGCTCGTCCAATCCGTTAGACATGTATTGTGACAATAATGGTGCTATTGCACAAGCCAAGGAACCTAGATAGCACCAGAAGAACAAGCACATACTCATGCGGTAGCACTTGATTCGTCAGTTCGTGGATCGGGCTGATATCAAGTTATGCAAGGTACACATGGATGCAAATATTGTGGATCCGTTGACAAAGCCGTTACCACAGCCGAAGCATGAGGCGCACCTGAGAGCCATGGGCATTAGATGCTTAGACATGTGATGTCGGAATATTGACTCTAGTGCAAGTGGGAGACTGTTGGGAATATGCCCTAGAGGCAATCATGTATGATGATATTTCCCATTGTATTCATAAAGATATTAAGTAGTTCTTGTATAAACATCTGATGTGTATCATTGAATATGTGATTCGGTTGTGGAACTATGCATTCATGTTGTTTGTACTAAATATCCTTGGTCATCGAAGTTGTGCTGGACACACAACTTAGACCAATGTGAAAGTTGGCTTGATGACTCGGTTCCGCTTGTCATGAGCATGGAGATGCTATTCCAACTTACACAGATTCGGCTAAAGAGTTTAGCGAGTCGGATTGACCCATATTGAGGTACAACGAACAAGTAGTCATTTGTATATCTCAATCGATGTAATCCTTAGACCTGAGGTTATTGCATAGTCCGAGTTGAGGATCACCGACTTAGGTTTTGTCAAATGCTGATCCGTAACTGGGCAGTTATAAAGGCAGAGTTCGGGTCGACTGAGAATCAAGCTGTGTGATGTGAATAACCAAGATGGGATTTTGCCCCTCCACTTGGAGAGATATTCTCTGGACCCTCTTGTGAGATATGATTCGGAAAGCATGGCCATGCACGACTCAGTTAAGTGTTAACCGAGGCGATCGACTAAGAGTTAGTCGGGTGAATCACTTATCTCGGATCGAGAAGAGAGTCGGACTATTTAAGGGATAACATATATTCGCCTATAGTCTGACAAGGTATATCGTGAGGCAAAAAGGACTCGAACGTAAGTCGCATTGGAAAGTCAAGTCTTCATGACTCTCTGGTACTTGGGAGTCGGCACGTTCTGCTAGGAGCCGCTACCGACTGATCGATTGAGAGTCAGACTCCAATCATGTCCAAGTAGCCATGAGCCTGCGGGGTCACACACTTAAGAGTGCGAGCAAGTTCGGATTGGATCTGAACCTGTAATCTGGTTGGGTTGGACCTAAACCGGATTAGGACTGAGTTAGTGAGTTGGACTCATGGTGACTAGTGTTATATGGGCTTTAGTGAATGGGCCGCGCGAGCAGAGCCCACGTTCACTCCCTATATATAGTCGACCACCGTAACCCAGAAAGGTTAATCGTTGTTCGGTTAGGTTATTCCATGTGTTGGAAACCCTAGCTCCACAGCAGTCCTACCGTTGATACGAACCTAGCAGTTCGTCGCCGGTGCTCCTCCTTGTACGTGTGGATACCAGCAGAGGTGATGTGCGATCAGCACCAGGACGATCGGATCATGAGGACTGCACTACATCAACTGACGCGCTTCATCAGTAATCCGCAATTGCGCGTCTAGTGGTAAACCTCGTGGCCTTCTACCTCAGCTAGATCTTGGGATCACCACATTAGAGGGAAAAGTTTTTTTTATCTCTGCGTGGCCCAACAGACAATAGCTACCCTATAAAGGAAAATCATGTAACATCCCAAAAAAAATCCTATTTTGGAATGTTATAAATAAAATCGATAGCTTGATTTATTGACTTTGTTGAAAATTCTCAAAGAGAAGAAACTTTTTGAATAGAAAATCCTCTCAACCTTGAATTCAAAATCTTATATTCTTTTGTTATGACCTAAGTAGCCATATAGGCAAAAGGGCATGGATTGATTTTGGATTGTAGAATTGGTGTGCAAGATTTCAAAATGAAAATCATGAAGCATTCATAAGCATTTCATTACATCCATGCAAACTTCTCACAAACTGAATCCAAATCCTGGTATCCAAATCCTATATTTGATTCACCCAAATGTTTCTAAAGGTAATTAAATTGACTTTATAAAACCCACTTTGATAAGGCATAAATTATTGATAATTATGGCCTAAAGAGATCCAATTAATATTAAAAAAAATTAGAAACAAAATTGAGCTCATTTGGAGCTATTATGAAAAATTTATGGAATAAATACAAACACATAAAGATATAAATAAAATGAAATATATAAGGATTTAAAAAACTCACTATTTCCAAACTAGTAAAAAGATTACAAACATGATCCTAAATGATATGCTGGATTTTAGAAAAATTCAGAAACAAATTTCATACCATTTGGTTTAAGTATGAAAAAGTTATTAAAGAAATAAGAAATAGAAAAAAATAAAAACAAAAGAAAAAAAAACGAAACCTAACCTGCCCCAGACAACCCTGCGGCCCAGCCCTACCTGTCGCGCAGCAGCAGCGCGCATGCAGCCCATCAGGCCGGTCCAGCAGCAGCAGCCTGCCCCTCATCTCTCCCGCTGGCAGGTGGGACCCCACCCCGTTTCCTTCTTCCTCCCGACGAGGAGTCCCTGACGAACACGGTTGGCCCCGAGTTGAAATCCTCGCGAATCCCGATCGATTTAGCGCAGTGCTCGACCCTAATACATGCCAGACCCCCGTATAAACTCCTCCGCCTCCTTTTAGTCTCGATTTTGCTACAAATCGAAACCCTAGCCACCAATTTCGAGCCATCTGCGCCGCCGCCGTCGGAAGCTCAAGATTGAGCTCGAGCTCCGTGGTTTCCGTCCACCCCGACCCTCTCTCTCCATATGTTTCTCATCCGCTGGTTCATCCGCACCTCCCTGATGCTTTTTCCCCCTCCGCAGATCTCCGTTTCCTTGCGGATTCGTCGTGGGAGCCGCACCAACTCGAGGACCTCCAGCCGCTTTCCATCGCTGCTCTAGGAAGCGAACATCGACGTTGGGCACACCATCAGGTCACCAAGACGATCCGCACCCCGCAGCCTACCCCTCCATCGCCGAGGGCCACCAAAGCGCCGCCACCGCCATCACCTGAGCCGTCCGCCACCGTCTGCCACCGATGACCTGTCGCGTTGCCGGTGAGCTCGTGAAGCTACCACCCCCGTCTGTTGGATCTCATCTAGGCGGCTCAGATTAGAAGGGCCAGTGAATCGGTACCTGCCAATTGGTGAGCGTCGTGTGTCGCCAATTTAACAACGCCGTGTCATCGTCCCAGTCACCGCCAGGTCAGCGCCCAGTCACTGTCCACGTAGAAAAGCATATTCCCTGGAATATTCCCTACATAATTGAAATTGATTTAAATAGACAGAATTTTGGGCAATCTTGCAAAATTCATATAAAATCGAATACATGTCCAAAAATTATAAATAATATATCGTCGGATTCATAAAATTATGTAAAATATTAATACAATATTAGATCTAACTTTTACTCTATAATTGTATTGTAATAATTTAAATGGTTTAATAGACTTTTTTAGACTAAATAAATCATAATAAATTATTTGTAGATCCAAAAAAAATACAAATAAAGTATATATGGATTCATAATTTCATATATGACATTAATATACTGTTAGATACAATTTTTGAAATATAAAAATTGCTGTATTAATTTAATTACTTTTAATGGCTATTTAAATTATTAAATTCATAATAAATTATTTATAGATCAGAAAAACATAAATAATATGTGTATGGATTTACAATTTCTCGTAGAATACAGATCTGGTCTTAGACATAATTTTTGATGAAGTAATATTTTAAATGAATTAAACTCCATGAAATGCTAATTAAATCATAGAAAAAGATCCGTAACTCCGATTAGGGTGAATCCAACGCCTACTGGTTCGTATTAACGTCCTCTATCCAGTAAACCCAAGAAACAAATTTAATTCGACAGTTAGAACACGCGTTACAACAGAACTATCAAAACCCTTATATTGGCAAGTAATTATTAATAACAAGTACCCTATTGCTTTAATTGATCTCATACATGAATCATATAATCTATTAATGCTCAGAGAACTAAATGTAAGCATTGTAACATATTAAACCATCATGCATGTTTTTGATCATCCTTGTTGTGTTTGCTATGTTTGCAATTGTTTTGATTGGAACTACCTTGTCCTCGTATTAGATTGTTCGGAGAGTGCGATTGCTGCGGAGAAATACAATCAACACACATATTATCAACATAAGGCAAGTTACACCACTTGTTCATAATTTTGTTCCAGTTTTGATTCTATGCATGTGATCTTCAAAATTATGTAGTATGCATGTGTAGGATGTTCTAGTAGAATTTTCCTTAGTATTATTTTGCAAGTGCGATGATTTTGTAGTATGCCATGAGTATCTCTATACTTAGGACTTTCCCTCCTAATAGGTTACCCCTGTTTTTGCTAAGTATTGCTTGCTATGCTATATATACAAAGTACTGTTGGGGGGTTCGAAAGACAATGAATTTTTCTAAGTATAAAGGCTCTCTTGAGCAAAATATTCTTCTCAAATTCACTTCAAAATAAAACTAAGTTTTCTTCTGGGCGGAATGGTTATCGGGACAATGAGAGAGATTTTGGCGGAGGACGGCCGCCCAGGAATCAAAGAAGTCTGCCATGTTTCAGAATTCAGAAGCTTCTAGTGCAACCACAATACATGATGTACTCTGTCTTGGCCTAGTACTTAGTGGGAAACCTCACCTGGGTACCAACATTTGGAGGTTCTTGGCACGGTTGGATCCAGAAGGTAGAGGGGCTACTAAGGGAAAGCCTCGCCATGGTCTTGTCTGTAAAAGGACTTGATCGTGGATTGTGGGTAAAGTGCACAAACTCTCGAGAGTATTGCAATCTGATCGATCAGCCGTGTTCACGGAAACAGAACAACATTGAGCATCTGAAGGATGTAGCCTCTGAAGGATCTTCCTCTCTCTTTTCTAAACACAGTTTTTAAAACCCCATGGCGTGAGTAATATCGCCAACGGGTGGGATTTTGGGGAACTTGGTGTGTAATATCCAAGTGTCGCTTGGTGCGTAATATCCAAGTGTTTGGTTGTTTGGACACTTGGTGCGTAATATCCTCGTGTGCCATTCGACCTTATTTTATCTAAGAAAATGTTTACAAAGTAGGAAAATCTTCTCTCCTTCTCTCTACTTAAGAAAACTAGCTTTGAGAGAATGAACTCTACAGCCTAAACTAGCCTTGCATGTAGAGATAGTCTTTTCTTTCCTTGGTGTAATTTGCCAATACATTCAAAGTATTGACCGAACTTGTTGGCTGCACGTTTCATGTACAGAATTTCAGAGATCGTTGAAAGGTGCGCTAGGATCGCGGGTCTTCACTCAACCTGCCTGTGGCATTGATGGGACTCCAAGTTGTGTTTATATCGCTTCGTTGTAATAATGTAAACTCTGGATTATTCGATTCATGTAATAAAGACTTGTGTTTTACATGATATTTCATCGACTGTGAGTGCTAGCTATTGATCCAAGGACTAGCATGTTAATCACAGGAACTTAGGATCCTTCCCGATCCGAGGTCGCTACAGATGGTATCAGAGCATAATTGACTGTAGATCGTGACCCTAGACATGGAAAAACCTTAGGACAAATATTTTCTAAGTTATTTCAGAAAACTCTCATACTTCTCATCATCTACCTTTGGGGTTTTAAAATTTCTGAAGTCTCTTCTTTTCAATATTAGAAAATGCCACTACACACTTCAAGAAGAAACTTTTCTCAAGATTATCTTTTCAAAGAAGATCATCTCAATGTTTCGATTAAGTCGGGACTTGAAGACCTCCATGAAAGATGTTCCAGGACTGAAGCTACGAGATTAAAGACTTCAAAGGGCTTAAGTCAATGTTATTAACTAAAGAACTTGAAAGATTGAAGATTATGAAGAACATGAAGACTATCAAGAGCATGAAGACTTTTGGGGACTCGAAGCCTCGAAGATTCCAAGTGACCTATTAGGAACCAAACCCGAATAAGATTTTTCTAAAATATAGATGCGACAAATTGTTTGCTATCTTGTATGGTTTATTACCATAGCTAATGAAAACCTATTTTCTAAATAAAATTTCTTGTATGGGTTATTCTTCTTCTTTCCATACTCCATTCGTTCCTACTCTAAATGTTGGTCAACTCGACGGATGGACCATATCAATAAGGAGGACAAGGAACTCAACTCCACCAAGCGTAAGATCCACGCCGATGCAAAGAAGTGGATGCTCTAGGTTGAAGAAAGAATGAAGGATGCCAACATTCAAGTCAACAGAATGGTTCATTATGCCACCCAATTCCTAAAGGACGAGGCTGCAACCTGGTGGGAGATGCAACACGCCATTAATGATCATCAAGGGATGATATCTTGGGAAGAATTTAAAGTGGTTCTACTACAATCTCGTCTTGTCACTCATATACCAAAAACCCAAGAAGTTGAAGTCCCAAAACATTTAGCTTGCACGATCTGTGGAGAAATAGGACATATCACCAAGGAGCCTCATGATCAGCGCCCCTACTGTGAAGGAAGGCACCCATCAGAAGAACCTAACAAATACAATCTTTTAAGGGTGGTAGTACCCTAGTGTGAACCAAACCTATTTCTTGCTAGCTTTCTCAAATCTCGAGGACGAGATTCCTTTTAAGGGTGGTAGTCTGTAACATCCTAAAAAATTTCCTATTTTGGAATGTTATAAATAAAATCGATAGCTCGATTTATTGACTTTGTTGAAAATTCTCAAAGAGAAGAAACTTTTTGAATAGAAAATCCTCTCAACCTTGAATTCAAAATCTTATATTCTTTTGTTATGACCTAAGTAGCCATATAGGCAAAAGGGCATGGATTGATTTTGGATTGTAGAATTGGTGTACAAGATTTCAAAATGAAAATCATGAAGCATTCATAAGCATTTCATTACATCCATGCAAAGTTCTCACAAACTGAATCCAAATCCTGGTATCCAAATCCTATAGTTCATTCACCCAAATGTTTCTAAAGGTAATTAAATTGACTTTATAAAACCCACTGTTAATAAGGCATAAATTATTGATAATTATGGACTAAAGAGATCCAATTAATATTACAAGATTTTAGAAACAAAATTAAGCTCATTTGGAGCTATTATGAAAAAGTTATGGAATAAATACAAACACATAAAGATATAAATAAAATGAAATATATAAGGATTTAAAAAACTCACTATTTCCAAACTAGTAAAAAGATTACAAACATGATCCTAAATGATATGCTGGATTTTAGAAAAAATCAGAAACAAATTTCATACCATTTGGTTTAAGTATGAAAAAGTTATTAAAGAAATAAGAAATAGAAAAAAACAAAAGAAAAAAAAATGAAACCTAGCCTGCCCCGGACAACCCTGCGGCCCAGCCCTACCTGCCGCGCAGCAGCAGCGCGCATGCAGCCCAGCAGGCCGGCCCAGCAGCAGCAGCCTGCGTCTCCTCTCTCCTGCTGGCAGGTGGGACCCCACCCCGTCTCCTTCTTCCTCCCGATGAGGAGTCCCTGACGAACACGGTTGTCCCCGAGTTGAAATCCCCGCGAATCCCGATCGATTCGGCGCAGTGCTCGACCCTAATCCACGCCAGACCCCCGTATAAACTCCCCCGCCTCCTTTTAGTCTCGATTTTGCTGCAAATCGAAACCCTAGCCACCAATTTCAAGCCATCTGCGCCGCCGCCGTCGGAGGCTCAAGATTGAGCTCGAGCTCCGTGGTTTCCGTCCACCCTGACCCTCTCTCTCCATATGTTTCTCATCCTCTGGTTCATCCGCACCTCCCTGATGCTTTTTCCCCCTCCGCAGATCTCCGTTTCCTTGCGGATTCGTCGCCGGAGCCGCAGCAACTCGAGGACCTCCAGCCGCTTTCCATCGCTGCTCTAGGAAGCGAACATCGACGTTGGGCACACCATCAGGTCGCCAAGACGATCCGCACCCCGTAGCCTACCCATCCATCGCCGAGGGCCACCAAAGCGCCGCCACCGCCATCACCTGAGCCGTCCGCCACCGTCTGCCACCGGTGACCTGTCGCGTTGCCGGTGAGCTCGTGAAGCTACCACCCCCGTCCGTTGGATCTCATCTAGGCGGCTCAGATTAGAAGGGCCAGTGAACCGGTAGCTGCCAATTGGTGAGCGCCGTGTGTCGCCAATTCAACAACGCCGTGTCATCTTCCCAGTCACCGCCAGGTCAGCGCCCAGTCACTGTCCACGTAGCAAAGCATATTCCCTGGAATATTCCCTGCATAATTGAAATTGATTTAAATAGACAGAATTTTGGGCAATCTTGCAAAATTCATATAAAATCGAATACATGTCCAAAAATTATAAATAATATATCGTCGGATTCATAAAATTATGTAGAATATTAATACAATATTAGATCTAACTTTTACTGTATAATTGTATTGTAATAATTTAAATGGTTTAATAGACTTTTTTAGACTAAATAAATCATAATAAATTATTTGTAGATCCAAAAAAAATATAAATAAAGTATATATGGATTCATAATTTCATATATGACATTAATATACTATTAGATACAATTTTTGAAATATAAAAATATCTGTATTAATTTAATTACTTTTAATGGATATTTAAATTATTAAATTCATAATAAATTATTTATAGATCAAAAAAAATATAAATAATATGTGTATGGATTTACAATTTCTCGTAGAACACAGATCTGGTCTTAGACATAATTTTTGATGAAGTAATATTTTAAATGAGTTAAACTCCATTAAATGCTAATTAAATCATAGAAAAAGATCTGTAACTCCGATTAGGGTGAATCCAACGCCTACTGGTTCGTATTAACGTCCTCTATCCAGTAAACCCAAGAAACAAATTTAATTCGACAGTTAGAACAGGTGTTACAACAGAACTATCAAAACCCTTATATTGGCAAGTAATTATTAATAACAAGTACCCTATTGCTTTAATTGATCTCATACATGAATCATGTAAGCATTGTAACATATTAAACCATCATGCATGTTTTTTATCATCCTTGTTGTGTTTGCTATGTTTGCAATTGTTTTGATTGGAACTACCTTGTCTTCGTATTAGATTGTTCGGAGAGTGCAATTGCTGCGGAGAAATACAATCAACACCCATATTATCAACATAAGGCAAGTTACACCACTTGTCCATAATTTTGTCCCAGTTTTGACTCTATGCATGTGATCTTCAAAATTCTGTAGTATGCATGTGTAGGATGTTCTAGTAGAATTTTCCTTAGTATTATTTTGCAAGTGCGATGATTTTGTAGTATGCCTTGAGTATCTCTATGCCATGATTTTGTATTATTTTGCAAGTGCGATGTTTTTGCTAAGTATTGCTTGCTATGCTATATATACAAAGTACCGTTGGGGGGTTCGAAAGACAATGAATTTTTCTAAGTATAAAGGCTCTCTTGAGAAAACTTTTCTTCTCAAATCCACTTCAAAATAAAACTAAGTTTTCTTCTGGGCGGAATGCTTATTGGGATATTGAGTGAGATTTTGGTGGAGGACGGCCGCCTAGGAATCAAAGAAGTCTGCCATGTTTCAGAATTCAGAAGCTTCTAGTGCAACCACAATACATTATGGGCTCTGTCTTGGCCTAGTACTTAGTGGGAAACCTCACCTGGGTACCAACATTTGGAGGTTCTTGGCACGGTTGGATCCAGAAGGTAGAGGGACTACTAAGGGAAAGCCTCGCCATGGTCTTGTCTGTAAAAGGACTTGATCGTGGATTGTGGATAAAGTCCACAAACTCTCGAGAGTATTGCAATCTGATCGATCAACCGTGTTCACGGAAACAGAACAACATTGAGCATCTGAAGGATCTTCCTCTATCTTTTCTAAACAAAGTTTTTAAAACCCCATGGCATGAGTAATATCGCCAACGGGTGGGATTTTGGGGAACTTGGTGTGTAATATCCAAGTGTCGCTTGGTGCGTAATATCCAAGTGTTTGGTTGTTTGGACACTTGGTGCGTAATATCATCATGTGCCATTTGACCTTATTTTATCTAAGCAAATGTTTACAAAGTAGGAAAATCTTCTCTCCTTCTCTCTACTTAAGAAAAATAGCTTTGAGCAAATGAACTCTACGGCCTAAACTAGCCTTGCATGTAGAGATAGTCTTTTCTTTCCTTGGTGTAATTTACCAATAGATTCAAAGTATTGACCCAACTTGTTGGCTGCACGTTTCATGTGCAGAATTTCAGAGATCGTTGAAAGGTGCGCTAGGATCACGGGTCTTCACTCAACCTGCCTATGGCATTGATGGGACTCCAAGTTGTATTTATATCGCTTCTGTTGTAATAATGTAAACTCTGGATTATTCGATTTATGTAATAAAGACTTGTGTTTTACATGATATTTCATCGACTGTGAGTGCTAGCTATTGATCCAGGGACTAGCATGTTAATCACAGAGACTTAGGATCCTTACCGATCCGAGGTCGCTACAAATCAGTACCATATCGTGCCCTTGACCTAAACAAGTATCAGTATATATCGTACAAACTACTCTGAAATACAAGACTTAGTACTATACTTGTAGTACTTTGTAGCCAAAATAGTTTAATATGGCTGATACCAACTGCACTATCCTATTACATAGTTGAAAGGATACGGATGTCGCCTAGAGGTTGGTGAAAAGGCGATTAAAACTTTTCCTAGAGTGGCTCAACAAAGGCGGAATAAAACTAGCGTTTACTACCGCTCTGCCTAAAAAACAGATCCCTTTCTTTTAGAATGAAATCGGTGAATATTCAAACGGTCGTAACTTTTGAATGGTGACTCCGATTGACCTGATTCAAATTGCGTTGGAAAGAGGACGACAATAGGTACCCTACAAAGGCAAAGCAGTACCATATCGTGCCCTTGATCTAAAAAAGTATCAGTATATATCGTACAAACTACTCTGAAATACAAGACCTAGTACTATACTGGTATTACTTTGTAACCAAAATAGTTCAATAGGGCTGATACCAACTGCACTATGATATTACATAGTTGATAGGATACGGATGTCGCCTAGAGGGGGGTGAATAGGCGATTAAAACTTTTCATAGATTGTCTCAACAAAGGCGGAATAAAACTAGCGTTTACTATCGCTCGGCCCAGAAAACAGATCCCTTTCTTTTTAGAATTAAATCGGTGAATATTCAAACGGTCATAACTTTTGAATGGTAACTCCGATTGACCCGATTCAAATTGCGTTGGAAAGAGGACGACAATAGCTACCCTATAAAGGCCAAGCAGTACCATATCGTGCCCTTGATCTAAACAAGTATCAGTATATATCGTACAAACTACTCTGAAATACAAGACCTAATACTATATTGGTAGTACTTTGCAGCCAAAATAGTTCAATAGGGCTGATAACAACTGCACTATCCTATTACATAGTTGAAAGGATACGGATGTCGCCTAGAGTGGGGGGTGAATAGGCGATTAAAAATTTTCGTAGAGTGGCTCAAGAAAGGCGGAATAAACTAGCATTTACTAACGCTCGGCCCAGAAAACAGATCCCTTTCTTTTTATAATTAAATCGGTGAATATTCAAACGGTCATAACTTTTGAATGGTGACTCCGATTGACACGGTCCAAATTGCGTTGGAAATAGGACGACAATAGCTACGCTATAAAGGCAAAGCAGTACCATATAGTGCCCTTGATCTAAACAAGTATCAGTATATATCGTACAAATTACTCTGAAATACAAGACCTAGTACTATACTGGTACTACTTTGCAGCCAAAATAGTTCAATAGGGTTGATACCAACTGCATTATCATATTACATAGTTGAAAGGATACGGATGTCGCCTAGAGGGGGGTGAAAAGACGATTAAAACTTTTCCTAGAGTGGCTCAACAATGGCCATAACTACCGCTCTGCCCAGAAAACAGATCCCTTTCTTTTTAGAATTAAATCAGTGAATATTCAAACGGTCATAACTTTTGAATGGTGACTCCGATTGACCCGATTCAAATTGCGTTGGAAAGAGGACGACAATAGCTACCCTATAAAGGCAAAGCAGTACCATATCGTGCCCTTGATCTAAACAAGTATCAGTATATATCGTAAAAACTACTCTGTCTCAATCCACGGATAGGCTACATCCATTACTGATCCCTTCAGCTCGCTGTCCCTGCCTATCCTGCCACAGGGATTGAACCATCTGGCAATCAGTTTCCATCTACACTTTCACCCGGAGCCCCTATCCTTGGCAAACAGGACAGTATCACAGCACGCAATAAGCTCAATTGTCAAAGGATCTCTGATGTTGCTGTACTTCCTGCATGCCGCAGCAATGAACTTCCCTCGATAATCTCTAGCGACCAAACCTGCACCGGCAATGCCCCAAACCTAGAAGCGAGCACTTTATTCAAACTTGTATGTAGGGCTTAGATATCCTAAATCATGGATACCTCACTACCCGCACGCAGGAAGGGGAAAGAAATAGTCACACTTGATTGAATTCGATCTGCTTCCTCGAGGGGTATCCTTAGGCTTTCCACCTAAGGTGGTTGGGGTGCCTGCCGAGGACTGCACCTAAACAACCCTTGTGCCATGGAATATTCCCTTTTACGATTGGAGAACCTGGCTTTGATGACATTCCTGAGGAAGGTATTTACCCTACTAGGCTCGTTGCTTCGCTTATTAAAGATCAGAGAAGCGAATGCCTCTCGTAATTGATTGAAAAGTGATCGCCTCTAGTTCCGGCAGATGCCTGCCATGTACCATCCATGGAGGAAATAGTGGGTTACTGGAAGTATAGGATTATTTCTCAAGTGTCACCAAGGATACACCCCACTTACTAAATAGGCCTGTGGATGCGACATCTGGCTCTATGCCATGAAAGCAATGGGAAATGAGATTCTGGGTTTGATTACTGGTACAAACAAGTTCAAAGCTAGCGAGAGCATAAAGAACGGTAGATTCCATTCAACTGGTAGGTCAAGCCCTTACCCATAACACTTATTCCTAAAGGGCTATCCGAAAGAGGAGATCAATAATTCCACTATCAATATGGGTAGGCTGCTATATCTAGAAAGAGAAGATGAAAGGTTTTGGATTATTAGCAAAGGTACTTATCTTATTATTCAGCTAGGCACTTACAAACCTATTTATTTCAAAGTTCCACAAGGGTCTGGTCAGGAAGACTCAGAATCATTCTCACGGCCACCCCACACGGGAGCGGCTTCTCCGCCAATCGATCATCACTTGCATACAAAAGCCCCTTTTCCAATGGAAACCTGGGGAAATACAGTAGATCAATTCATTCGATTTCGAAATAGCGTATAAAGTGATTCTTGCAATTTCACTGCAGGCAGCGTAGCAATTCTTGCGGGATTCTCGGTCTTGTTTGGGCCGATTCCTTAACGAGAGCCTAGTCGAAAGCGCCCATAAAAAGAGTCAATCGTTTTTGGTATGGGTACGCTGGCCCCTACGAGGGGCGGTAAGCAAGGTAGAGACCAGGGAGCAGGACCGCGAAGGGTCTTCCCATCTCTTCTTGTTATTGTCTTTGTCCGAGATGCCCGGTTCACCAAATGATAATGCAAATCGAGATTGTGTGAGCGTTCAGTAAACATTGGCAGAAGTCAAGGATGTGTCTTGCAAGGTAGATTGGAATGCAGGTTCACCTATTTTTTTCCGTAATTGCTCTAAAGAAAATCGTATAAAAATCAAGCAAGAAAACGAATGCGCTAACGCCTTAGTTTCGCTTGGGGGAAGGGAACCAAGTTCTCGAAACTTGGTTTAGTATTCAGGTTCTTCTCTTCCAGCCCCCGGGACCCTCTCTGATAAGGAAAGTTTTCAAAACGAAAAGAAAATGACAAATCTGGTTCGATGGCTCTTCTCTTTCTCAAAAGATATGGGTAGGACTTTCTATTTTCATTTCTGTGTTTTCTGTGTCAGGTTTCCATTTCTTTCTAATTTGCTAGTTATTTCTATATTTCTTATTTTAGTCTTTTTGCGCATTCTCCTCCCTCGTGTACTAATTCTAACACAACTATATTCCTTCGGCTCCTCCTTTCTGATTACTCTCCCGGTGGAGATTCGGGACCCCCAGGTTCTGGCTCATTTGGAAGGGCTAAACTTCTATCTGAGCCTTTACGAGCAGGATCCGGAGTGGGTTACGTTCATTAAGCAGGAGCTGAATCAAAATACCCCTATTGAAGACATACCTGGGCGGCTGAAACTGTTCCTAATGGAAGAAAAGCTCTCTTGTATGCGACAAGATCTTATTGGGGAGTTCATTTCTCTGTATCAAAGAGTAGGGCCTTTTCTACCCATCCAGCCCTACTTGGTCGATGAAGCAGTACGCTCCTATTTGACGTCTATTCACGCAATAGACGATCTCCCTTCTCCCAAGGCAGCTTTACGAGACCTCGAAAACCACCAAGGTCAATCCCCTTTCTTCCGTGATACCGTAGCTTACAATGTTGAGTTTCTGGACGGGCACTCCACGTCCCAAAGGTTTCTCGAAGAGGAACAAGAATCCGGTGGGAAGAAATCCCCCGGAGTAAAGCAAGCCTCGAAAGGGGTGAGCATGAGCATGCACTTCTCTTGTTTGAAATGGAAGATCGGCGGAGGGGAAGGGGGGATGATACAAAACACCCATGTTATTTGCTGTAGGGTTCATCTTTTTGTTCACCATAGGAGGGCTCACTGGAATAGTTCTCGCAAACTCTGGGCTAGACATTGCTCTACATGATACTTATTATGTGGTTGCACATTTCCATTATGTACTTTCTATGGGAGCCATTTTTGCTTTATTTGCTGGATTTTACTATTGGGTGGGTAAAATCTTTGGTCGGACATATCCTGAGACTTTAGGCCAAATCCATTTTTGGATCACTTTTTTCGGGGTTAATCTGACCTTCTTTCCGATGCATTTCTTAGGGCTTTCGGGTATGCCACGTCGCATTCCAGATTATCCAGATGCTTACGCCGGATGGAATGCTCTGAGCAGTTTCGGTTCTTATATATCCGTAGTTGGGATTCGTCGTTTCTTCGTAGTTGTCGCGATCACTTCAAGCAGTGGAAAGAAACAAAAATGTGCGGAAAGTCCTTGGGCTGTTGAACAGAATCCAACCACACTAGAATGGTTGGTACAAAGCCCTCTAGCCTTTCATACTTTTGGAGAACTTCCTGCGGTAAAAGAGACAAAAATAAGCTAGACGCTTCTAACCCTCCCTTTCTTGATTCTAATGAGTTTGATCTTATTATTCATGAATCAAAGCTTTGATTATTTTATTGGGCTTTGTATTATTCATGAATCAAATGGATTATTGGGCCTATAAAAGGTCTAGACTCCGTTTTTTTGATTCAGATTTTCTATTGTGTGAAGAACTAGACTCCGAGACAGACGGAATCTAAGATAAGAACCTATAAGAAGTTTTGCGACTCCTTCATGGAAGAATATAGGTCTTAGTAAGGCCTATGTCAGTTCGAACCTGACGAGTCGTTCGTTCGTGTGGAGAATCTCTCTCCTTACTAAGGATTTCTTGATCTTCGAGGCGAGGCATATTCATATGTCAAAGAAGGGGGAAGTCCTGCATCGAGATTATTAGTTGCTTACCGCTGCACATTTTATCAAGATCAACCTGTGGGAATAGCCGTCCCTTCCTTACCAAAGAAAGAAAAAAGGAATGACGCGGTCTGGTTTACAAGTAAGAAAGAAATAGGATTAACAAGGGTAAAGGTTACGTTTTAGCTCTTCGTTCCGCTCTTGGTTTACAGGCTTTGTTAATCGGACCGGCAGGTGTATAAAAGGGGTCATTTTTTGGGTAGGTTTCCCTATTAAGTCAGCACCAGATCAAGATTGGAGACCCACCACAAGCAGAGAACAAAAACCTAAGAGTGGTGACCAACCATCTGCAAAAGGAGTAACAGAGCAAAGCGGAGAAGAGAAGGGGGAAGAAAAAAGGTTCCTAACTCATTGGATAGCTTAATCTATTGGTCAGGGATCCCATCTTTATTTAGGTGCCTAGACTTTTTGGGGCATAGGGTAGATTTCACAGTCCTTTAAGTGAATACGCCTTCTCTTTATGTATAGAGCTCTTAAAGAATGGATCAGCTCCTAGTGAAAAAAAAGTCCAAGGTCTGAATACCAAGAGCGATCAAACACTGTGATATTTTAATAGAAAGAAAAAGCCCGCCCTATAATCTGAAGTAGTCTTCAACTAGGTATATAAAATGGATAAAAAGAAAGAAGGGGAGGAGAGGAGATAGATGCATTTCACTAGGCGTATATGATATTGGAAAGAATAGAATCGAGTAAGCTTAGGCCAACCGATAAGTCATCTTTGTGTAACTTCCCATATGCCTACTTCTAAGCTAAAGTAAGGAAATAGGGTGAGATAAGCAAGAATGAGCCGAACGAAGACGTAAGGTTTGTTTAGATGTAGTATTTGTGCTTCTCAAGTTGTTTCTTGCGAAATTACTTAAACAAGAGGAAAATGAGCCCAGGTTTCCGGGAGTTTAGATAAGATATGTCAGCTGTTGGAGAATCCATATTATCCGGGGGATCCATATATTATGAGGGAGTATAGAGAGGGGGTCTAGAGATAGTACAGTCTGTGGTGAACCTATTCATTAAATGGACTTTCCCTTACCTCTCATTAGCTTCCCTTTCCCTCGCCGATGCAGTGCCATCTGGATACCTCATAAATAAATCAAGCAGGCCGGCTAGTAAGCGATCCCGAGGGGCTATCTTCTCTCCCATGATGGTGCCTTGCCTAACTCAAGTATAAAGTGGAAATTCAAGCCAAAATCCGAGGTTCCATTTGAATCTTGAGATCCAAGAAGAAGGATAGCTTCATGAGTTCGTTCTGACTCCTAGCTTTTAAGAAAGCTTTCGCTTGTATCTGGCAGTGGGTGTAACATCCATCATACTAAAATAGAAGAAGGTTTGCTTATCTAGCTCCAAGGCAGTTAGAATCATTTACAGAACCTGGGTTTGCACCTACTGAGGAGGAGAAAGGGCCGACGACCCATACTAGAACTCCAAGATAAGATCTTTCAGTCGATCAAACGGCCAAGGCCTTTAATAAGGTCCGGTTGTGCCAACGAGTTCTTCTAGTTATGAATCACCGTAGGGAGGTAGCATTACATTTGTATTTTTTAACAGAGCTCCTCATAGAAAAGAATGGCGAAGAAAGTGTTATAGTACTTTCTTTCTGTTCAGTCCTGGAACTTATTCTTTTCCGATCGACCTATCAACAGTAGCGATCATATCCCGTCGAGCGAGTTAGGAGCTGCTCACAAAGAAGGCCGAAACCAGATGAGATGGCCGAAGCAGATACCAGAGAATAGGTTCCTTCACCGAAGAAAAAAATTTGCGAATTCCAATTCCATTGATGCCGCACAGGCTGACCATTTCAAATAGGTGGAAACGGGAGACTGGAGAAGATGATCACACTTTGGAAGAGAGACAGTCGCGTACCTACCCCGGGAGGGGGCTTTTGTTCGATACAATCACTGAACTCAACTGCTTAGACTGGAGATGGCACTTGAAAATTGGTACAGAAATCTATCAACTTTACTTAGAGGAAGAAGTGGCAGGGGGTAGGTCGGCTGTTTTAAGTCCAGATGGTTCCTCTTGTTGGCATGGCATTGGTATGCCTCGCTATCCTGAAATCTATGGACAGGGGAGATAGAACTTTTTCTTTCCGATACCCCGAGCCGATACATGAAAAAAGAGGGATAATAGTAGTTGCAAGGGTGCTGTATTGGGTCAGTAAAAACTTACTACTTCCACATTGGTAAAAGGCTCCGCCGTAGATCTATGATACAAATTTCGATTCTGGAAAAGCGAACCCGCTGATAAAGAATTTGATACCGAGGTTGGAGTTAGTCAACTAAATAATGATACTCTCCCTCTGGGGCCTTGAGCCGAAGACGAGTCGTCAGGAGAGATTGCATAAGATACGATTGTAATATCAATAAGCAGAGGAGGAAAAGAATGAAGGTGTGGGCAGGAAGGAGGAGGCAAGGCCCCCTCAATGTGTATTCGACTACTCATTACGGAACCACCGATTGATCCGATTAGACTTCCCGCGGGGTAGCGCGGGGAACTTGCTGAATCAACTCCTTGGAATCGGAGGCCTGACTGAGGGTCAATCCTATGGGAACCCCAAAACCTAGGAATGCCTGTTTCACTTCCTTGACAGAGCCAACTGAGATGCTCTGTCTCGATGTTGACCTAACATGGATCGATTCTCAATTCTGAAGGGTCTCATCCTGATATCGCAAAGGATCAGCAATAGCTGTGTGTACTCGAGGACTCTTAGGGAAAGAAAAGCACTTTTCTCTCTCAGCAGTTAGACCGGCTATGGGTGGGTTGGTTATATACTACGCCTTCCTTCTTCGAACCTTTTGGTATGTATTGCCCCCTAACTATAGATCAGATCCACCGGACCAGAAACTCAATACCGCACTGCTGCTGAGTCGTCGGACTTATCCACCTCAGGGATTCGTGGAATTTCCCTTTTTGAATTGCGTTGGGGGAAATCTACCAAAGCTAGGCAGATAGATAGACTCCTTTCCCGCTACTAAGGGAGAGCAAGAAACTAAATCAAATGATTGTTTTTTTCACCAGCGCCCTTTTTTGCGGGTACTAAGAGTCCTCTCACTACCAACCAACAGACATCATCATCTGGCTGGGTCTTGCCGGTATCAACAACGAGAAAGAAGAACCAAATGGAAACAGCAACTAACTATGGCTCTTGGCCGAGACAACGTCCTAGGCGTAGGGGAGATCAAAACAAGAAGTCACGCCTAGACGACCAAGCCCGTCCTGGGCTGTAGTAAGTAGATCGAGAGGTCATTCCGCCCCTTGTCCCAGAAGATGGGTAATATGTTCTCATACAATGTTGCTCCAACTTTTTTTCTAGAGGGCCTAGCTGGCGAGCGATCCCAGTCCGCGGCAGAGAACAAGACAGCAAGCGAGCGTACCTTTGTTCGCTTCTTTTCCACCAATCACAGAAGTTTAAGGAGAACTGTAGGTCGGTGGCTACCTAAGGAAACTCCGATTCTATCCGCCGCCCGGTTGTGAGGCATCTACCTCATCCCGATCACAAGGAGAGGTTCACCATGATGGGGGGTCAGGTACTTTCATTCTTTGCGTTCCGGAAAGAATGAAATGCATAGGGGACCATCTTTTTTTGCGGCATGCTCTCTGATTTACGGATTCTCAGGGGGCCGAGGGCCAACCTTAGTTGACTGACAATGACAAAGGCTTGCAAAAAAATATAGCGCCTTTGAAATGGAATCTTAATTAAGTAGTCTATCAGTGGTGCGAAGCAGCTTAGCCCCGGGGAGCTAAAGGTTATACCTTTGTAAGCGAACTGTGGTTCTTCTATGTAGGGTATTACTCCTTTACTCTCTTAATTAACGTCGAGCTAAGTGACTTTGTGTAGCGTAGTAGAATTAAGGCTACGTATGCACCGACACTCTCTTATCCCTAAGCCTCTTCGCTAACTCGCTCGCCTACCAAAAATGAGTAGGCGAGGCACTTTTTTTTCTTTAACTGTACTGTAGTAGACTTTTTAGCCTTTTATTTGATAACCCTTTCTCATGTTCTTTCATCCATCAAGTAGGCGAACTGTGAGGTCCTTAGTAGCGTTGACAAAGAAGAAGAGCTGGTGAAAAAAAATCAAGCTAGAATTTCCAATAGTGAGACTGAAGGACAAGCTACCTTTCCTCTTGATATGAGGTGCGAAGAGAAACATCTCTTTTTTATGACTTCCACTTCTCGATCCCGGCCCGGAAAAGTGACCGACCCCTTTCTGAATGAAAGAAAGGGTTTATGAGCCCTAGCCCTGTAAGCCCACACCTGTGTAGAGTAGATCGTTCAACACCTGCGGCACAAACCCATTTTTGACCAATTGGTCCGTATATCATAGGCGACCGAATGGCCACCACCCGTCTTACTAGACCAACCTTCTATAATTATTCCATAAACACCTAGCGAAAATATGGCAAAAAAATAAAGTAGCCCTATGTTCGGATCTGACAATACCATACCATAATCAAAAGGTACAACGGCCCAAGCGACCAGACTTAACATAAATGTAGCCACTGAAGCCATTCTAAAAAGGGAGAAATTAGCACTACTTGGTGAAATAGGTTCTTTTATAATCAATTTCAAACCATCTGCTAGAGGTTGTAACAATCCGAACGATCCCACTACATCAGGACCCTTTCGATGTTGCACAAAAGCCATTACTTTACGTTTAGCTAGCACTAAAAAGGCTACTCCTAGTAGAAGTGGTAGAATTAAACAAATTATTTCCGCTAGAACAGCTATGTACGTTTTCGATTTTCTATTCACTCATGATCGGGCCTGACCTGGTCGACCCGATCAAACTATTTCACTTATGATCTGGCCTGGTTGACCCAATCATGATATTGAAGGATGGGACCTTTTATCGAAAAACTCCGGATCCCGATAAGTTTTGAAGATGGTACTCCTGTTACGTTACTTCGAATGGAATCCTCACTTGACTAAGCATAAGCAAAAATGCGGCTGAGAGTAAGCAATCCCCTTTGCTAGTGGTTAAGTCATGATCAGAAATATTGCGAAAGAAAGTGAAATGTCATATCGTCGTCCCGGGTAATCCACGATGTCTTCATTTTATGTATCCATCTTGACTCATTTTCGGTGTATCAATAATTCGTTGTACTACACTTTGAACTAACCTAGAGGCCGTGCTTAGGCAAAAATAGATATCAGTGAAGTAATCCCGGAACTCTATAAATCATTAATAATTTCATTTATTCCATTTTGTGAAATATCGCGAATCTAGTGGAAAAGGGCCCCTCTAGAACATTCCTTTTAATGGAATTGTTCATTAGGTTCGACTTGTTGTTCTAAAAAATAGAAAGCTGTCTCTCGTATGTTATTGTAAGGTGATTCATTAATAATATTTCTTATTTGAGGTTTCAAGATGCTCTAAAAGTATCTTTTTGAATCGACTTTTGAGCTCCATTATGTGGACTTTCTCAATTTAGGAATTTGGGACTTGGTGGTAGTGGTCAATACTAACTGCACCGTCTAAATGCTCCCTAACCAAGTTAGTGTACTCGTCAGGGTTGAGTTGAGGGGCAGCCCGTGCGCTAATTGGGCTTTGAGGAAAAAAACGCGAAAAAAGCTGGCTTTCTACTAAGGCCTGTTTTGTCCTAAACTGTTCTAGAATGTTATTTGTTTCATAGGAAGATTCCAAAAGCACATTGATGCCGAAAGAATCTTCGGAACGGGTGGACAAATAACATGACTGAGGTATGTAAATCAAACCTGTGAAATAGCTATCTAATATTAGATAGATATAGAATACCAAAAGCCTGATAATGGATTCCAAAAATTTTGTATTTCTATTTGCTTTCTTTTTCTTTTGTACGCGCTTTTCGCCTGCCTTCCCGACCACAGATAGGCTACGTCCATTATTGAACCAACTTGGATACAGGTGGTAAGTCAGAAAATCGAATAGGTTAGCTGCTGATCTTCTAACCACTCAGAGTCAGAGTCAACATCAAAGGTGGTGACATAACCAGTAGTTCGAAAGCAGAAAGAGGGAAGAACTCAGATAGAAATAAAGGCGGGTGAAGTAAAAACTCTCGTTCTTCTTACATCTTGACCTTTTCTTTTGTTTTTCGAATTGTATCTGTGGCTACTGTTGTTTTGCCACTCTGTCTGTCCCCACTAATGAACTCTCGCTGACCGCGCCCTATGGGGATCATCGAATCGATAGCCATTTTCATGTTTGAAGGGGTTCATATACAGAACGCCCGGAAATTCTACCCGGAGCAGGAGATTCAATTAAGCGAGATTCCGAAGCTACAATTTCGCCTCTCCCATCAATAGGTTTAGCCAGAGCATTTCTAGTTTAGCTCACGGGTATATGAGCAATTATTCCAGTTGCTTTTACAAAACTTCCCTCTTGATGCTAAACCTAGTGATTTGAATTCCACAATTTCTAAGAACGATATGTTTTTTTCATTTTCCACTGTGA
The DNA here is from genome assembly GCA_910589765.1 of Avena atlantica. Classification (NCBI taxonomy): domain Eukaryota; kingdom Viridiplantae; phylum Streptophyta; class Magnoliopsida; order Poales; family Poaceae; genus Avena; species Avena atlantica. Next base: position 308,876,129 of record OU342739.1, read on the forward strand.
AAGCTTCTCTCAATCCCTCCCTAGTCCTTTCTTTCCTGGGCACTCAAAGACCTGGTTGACCGCCCACATTCATTCATTGTTCGTTCTGAGGTGGATTCGAACCACAGCAAGCGCAGCAAGGATTTGGAGTCCAACGCGCTAAACTAAAGAGGATTTTCATTCCTCTGCTCTACCAGCCAGAACCTAGAAGGACACTAAACACCCGATTTGACATTAAAGACTGGAAACACTGCTTGTCAACCTAGGTCATCCGCTTCTGTGCTTGCACTTCTGCGGCATGCAGGAAGTACATCGTACTTTCATTATGGAATCAAAAGCGTTGTCCGGATATACATGAAAAATGTCTATATACGAGATTTCTGACACAGAATGTTGTTCTTTCACTTCCATCTTTGTAACTGACTCTCCGTTCCACTTTGGTTTTCGAGTAATAATTACCATGATTCATTTCTCTTACTGCTTGGTTCCGCATTGGATTTCGCCAACTTTTGTTTCGAAAGAGGTGTCACGACCGTGGGGATCAAATGGATGGTTCAGGAAAGTCTAGTGAAGCGGCACGGTCTAATCATATGGATGACCATAGTGGTATGGTTCCATAGAAAACTACTGGAGGCCATTACCACCACCGAAATGGTTTCCATGCTCCGTTGGATGATTTTCCGATGTCGCAGTATCTTAAAGAACGGTTTCAATTTGTAGGACGGGAAAGAAACCTCGTCCTTTGGTGCACACTAAACGATGAAGCTCAACCCTCTCTCGAACTTTTCATTTGAATTTCGAACAAAAAGTGCGAGTAGTTCAGTGACGGTCAAGCTTTCTTCCATCCTTCCTAGCTCCTCGATCTTGCACCCGTCTCGCGCATCACTGCTTACGAAGAAGCATTCGCCAAGATTGAGGATTGGTTAGAGTTCCAACTCACTTGCAAAATATACGACAATAATTTGAGTTTCCATAAATAAAGGAATGGAGATGTCCGAAATTCTTTCTTATTACCCCTTTTAGTATTCGATTTGCTAAGCTAAATAAATAGAAAAAGATAGAAATACGGCTTTCGCAGAGGAAGTAATAAGAGCCATGAATAGGAATCCAAAATTATTTCGTATTACCCCTTTCAGCACTACCATGCTGAAAACATGTGTTTTATATTGTCTCAATGCCAATCCACCACTAGAAATCCATGGTAATTCATGAAAAATCTCAAATCCCTCATTGTCAGCTATGAGAAATATACTACGTTATTAAGCAACCAATAAGCAAATGGTACATTGGATACATACGCAAATTCTCTGCATGGAAATGCAAACTTGCATGACTACTGTATACACCACTAATGGATTTTTGTGGAAGTATTTCGACAATATGAAACATTCAATCAATAAGACCTCCCATAATATGGAATAAGATCAAACATTTGGTTTGTTGTGTAGAAAAAACATAGATCACGAGGCCACCGAGACCCTAGTAGGTGAGGTGGGATAGAAGATATTTCTATTCAAATCAAATGGATCATGAAAACAGTGATTATTGAATAGAATGAGATCGAAATTCCAATAGTTCTAGTCAGCAAGAATGAAGCAGATCCGAGTTCCCATATCTTACTCACCGGATGAGCGCTTTGGAAATCCATTCCACTGAAAAACATTATCCATGAAAGCATGAGAGACTGATTGTACTGTATAAGGGTGATCAAGGGGAATGAAATGAGAATACTTAGTGAATCACCAACAATATGACTTCTTTGCCCCATGATTTGGGAAGACCCTCAAAGATAGATAAAGATAGATGAAGTAGGTAGTGGATCTAGGAGACCAGGGTAGTGGCAATGCTCTCCCTTGACTCAGTGTCAAACTGCACACTCATGTAGAAAAGTTTCAACCAGGCAATCAAATCGCGTTTTGACCCTTTGATAAGTAGCCACAATGCCTGAATGGCCTCCTATGGGAGAGTTGTGAAGTGAATCAATGATTTGGTGTTTAAGAACAGCATCTGATCCCACATATATTCTTTCTATCTCAAAAAGAATCATTAACAAAGTCTAAAAAATAGAAGGATGATCATCATTAGTTGATACAGTGGAAGCCCAAGCATGAGTAACTGAAGTGACTGCCATCATAAGAGAATCTCTTCTGCTTAAAGCATATGCAACCTTGTTTTCTTTGCCATTTTAGTATTAAATCTTGTAATCGCATTTTTTTTTCACATGTTGTTCCCTTTCGTACTCGTATTTAAGGTCAGTTTTGATAGAATTGGGAACCAAAAAAGTAGTGGCGCAATCTCTTCAAGGATTCCAAAATCGCTAAAGCTTCTCCTTATCATAAGTTGACATAGCAGCATTTATGGGTCCAAGGGTTTTACTGAAATTTTGATTGGTCTACCTTGTTGCATGAGGACAGAACCACCTGATGCATCTGTTTAAAAAAAATCAGGCTTAATAAGATGAGTGACCTCCCTCTTTTCTAGGACACGTATATTTGATCCAATCTTTTTTCGTAGCCACGGAATTGTACAACTCCCTATCTCGTTGAAAGCCCCTTTGCTTACGGAAGAGAAGAGTTGGATGCCGGTACTTGGTGGGAAAGCTCCCGTTTCCACTTTGCTTCTTGTCAATATAGAAAAGAGAACTTGCGGGAGGAACAGCTTTCATTTCTCTCTTTTGGTGTATCCTTTCTCCTCACTTTTTATGCTCCGGTCAAGATGTGACTCATCCTGTATATACATAATTAGGAGACCTCTCACGAAGAAAGGAGTACCATTTGTGTGGATCTTGTAAGCTTTGGTATTCTCAAGCATTCATTCTTCATTGATAAAATATTTGTGCTAGAGACAGATGCTTGTGGGCATTGGAGCAGTGATAAGGGATAGAATTATTCGTGTGTGGTGGGTTTCGATGGGAAGGTTGCACAATAGATCGTATCTCTTCACTTGATTCTGACTGAAATGACAAGTCAGTCTTCTCAAAGAGACATAGATGCCAGAGAGAAATGAGTTAGGTGAGTCAACATCCCCTGTGCCCGGTACACCAGTAGAAGGAGCAAGAAAGTATGATCTCGTTGTCGCTTTCTCTTTGCTCTAAGAAAAAAATGGACCTTCGCCAGAACGTGTTTCTATGGCCTGGTAATCTAAAGGTAGAGATCCTACTCTTCCTTAAGCGCCAACATCCTCTTTCCCTAAGGCATTAGATTCCATAGGTACGACTATTGCTTTTTCTCGAAGGAAACCAGAAATCATTGCATTATGGTTCGTTTCATTAGTCAAATGAATGATCTATCGTCATGACCCATGAACTAAAAAATCTATTCGATATCGTCCTCTTTAAATATTCAAGGGGATGCAAGAGATAATCGTTGATGTTATAATTCAATTAGTAACCCAAGCATTCCAATAAGCCTTGCACTCCTATGAATTATTGATTTATCTAGCTTTGGACACCACAAAGTATATGGCGCGTGTTTCCTTTGATTTGATTCAAACTTCATTCTTCATCAAATTCTTCATCATCTAGTAACTATTATTGAATTGGAGATATTGAATGAAACACATCTTGGTGATTCATTCCAAATGACAAGGAACATGTTCTGGACGAAGTCGTACATAAAAGAGTACCAAGAAGCGTGAAGCTGATAGTCCATCAGCCTAGGGAAGCTTTATGCCATCCGCTCTTTTTTTGACAGGAATGGCAGATAACAAGGCTGTCTCTGGTCTCCCCGAACGAGAGTGGACCGAGTCAATCTAAAAATGAGAAACAGAGATGCTGACGTGGATGCACTATTCTATTTGGAAATTCGCTAGTAATTCACTAGTTTTATTAAAGATGTTCGTCGCTACCCTCTCTTTTTCAAAACTTCTATGTCAGTGGTGACCTTTTTTATTCGATTCCCAATCAACCAATGAATCGGTTAGATCAGTAAGCTCGTGGATTCGAACCACGTTTGGATTTGGAGTCCAAATGGCCCAGCGAAAGAGGATTTTCAGTCCCGCGCCCGCAGCCTGTCAGAACCTCCAGGGATTTCTCCACTGAACTTTGGTTGATTAATGAAATAGCTATGTTTTTATCTTATTTGATTCGGATACTTCCGAATGACTCCTTCCTTTCTTATTTCTCCACTGAACCTATCTC
>OU342739.1:308885245-308926416 GCA_910589765.1 Avena atlantica
TGGAATAGTATAGAATGTGGAGATGCTAGACTCAACAAATATGGCAATGATTGCATACAGAAAACAAGCATAGTGATTGACAATAATGTTGATACATTAAAGTCAAGATCCTCTATGAAACATTTGAAACTCCTAAAAATGAAACTTTTGAAACATTACTATTCCACTACGATAACCATCCAAGATGGTAAGAAGAATCCCCATCCTCTGCCGCCGCAGATGCTCAAATTAAAGCAGTTCATTGTTGTTCATATCAAAACACTTGTCTATATGAAGAGATATCAACAATGCAAGATCCCTTATTCTGCCGCTTTCATTATGGTTAGACCAAATCAACCACTCGTTTTGAAGGCCAATCATTTATTTCCCACTGAAGACTCTCCTGTTATACCTAATCAACTACCCGTTAGGAAAGCCATTACCACCGATGACTCACGTGTGACGAATATTCTATCTGAGAGAGGTTCACAGTTAGTACATAGTTTGTTAACTAGTTTAACAAGAGTAGTGAAAAATGAAAAAAAGGAGTATTAACGTTTATTTCACGAATCTTAATAGAGATGACGGATATAGTCTACTAAGGAATAGTTTGATACATCCCCACCATCTGAACTTCAAATGTTCGCCACTTACGAGATATAATAATATCTCAAATATGCGTGTATATGATTCAGTGAATAATCGACTCCTTTTTAAATTGCGGGACTTGAATGATCTTTTGTGTTATATCAACTCGGATGAGTTGGTTAATCTGTTTTGCCAAGAACACTGTTCAAGGGAATGTAACCGTAAGATGATATCAATTGACAATCAGAATCAATCTTCTTATAGAAAGCATATGATACATGATATTATGCTGCACGCAGCAATAATGCAAAAAGCACAAGAACTCCATTGGAGGAATTTCCATGTTGACTTATTTTATAAGCAAAACATAGCAGAAAAGGTCAAGAAAACACTCAATTTATGGATTGCCAACATATAGAAAACATTTTCTTGTTCAAGTAGATTCTAGTGAAGAATAATGGAGCGAAAATCATTGCTGATATGATCTTTCTTTCCCATATTGATATAGAGATTAGGATCCTTATTGACAAAAAATCCTCGCTTCTCGAAGAACCAAGTAGAGAATCAGGCAAACGATGCATATAACGATCTGAAGATAGTTTCATCTTTCTAAAAATAGGTGTTGATTTTCTCTCAGTTCGAGGCTACTAAATAGTTATAGGGTCCACCCCTTCCTAGTAAAGCTAACGGTCCGTCGCATGGCGTAAAATATATGTGAGAGAAGGAGTTGCACATGTAAACTGAAGAAATGAGGGATTTCATACCAGAATAGTGGATCTACTACCAACACGAGTTCAACTGCCCGATTTCTAGAATGATCGAGACTGAGAAGGGGAAGCATGCGCCCGAAAGGGGTACCATTGCTCCATTGTGTCAAGACTTGCTCCACAGACTTGTTACCTTTACGGCGCCAGCCTCGATCCAAAACGGTTTAGGAAATTCATCAGTAGAATAGGGAAGGTTAAGAGACACCTTAAATCTGGACGCAAGACACGGCGCAGATGGGACACATGGAAGACGGGATGAACAGTTGAGCCGGCCGGTAGTAGCACTCGATAGGCAACAGAACCAATCCTCTGGAGGACAGTATAGGGGCTGAAATACTTGCTTGAAGGTGAACTTGTGGTTCAAAAGCTTGGCAATGGACGTCAGGATGTAAGGCTTTTATTAATACAATAGTAGTTGTCACAGAACTCCACACGGGCCATTAAAGCTTCTCGAGATAAGCACCATGGAACAGACATGTTACCCCTTTCTCTTGGCTTTTCCTGTTGTAATTCTTACGCTCATACTGAATTTCAGAAATCCTTTTCTAGATTGATACGAAAACCAACCCAATTACTTCTCTTGTGTTCGAGTTACGACTCGACTTAAAAAAAGGCCACGGAGGGCGTGTGATAAATAACAGAACCACAATGGCTTATCGAAAGAATGGAGCAGCGCATTTCCCCTAAGTCTATAGAATCTCCACTCGTGCCTGCCGGATAAAAGACTCATGGTAAACTGAAGACATGCCCGAAGCAGGGGGAGAGTCTGGAAGGAGGTTGGACTGAAGCTCATCCGATGTTTTTTGCCTCAACAAGGAATCAGGTTTTTAAGAGAAATGTGGTTTTCTTGAGGAAGAGCGTCTTGTTCGGGGATGACTGGCTTTCTCCGACAAGAAAGATGAGAGGAACCGTGGAGTTGGGAAAAGCGGCGCACTAGAATGGATAGCACAGGTCGGAGGTGAAGCTTATAGACCAACCCCTTCTTTCTTTGAGCTGAGCACTTGACTTCGGCAGTGGTCATTGCCTACCGGTAAACTCCCATACTTCCTTCTTTTGTTCGAGGGAGGCCATACATCTTCCTTCATTGGTTGGATCCAGGTCATAAAGTTCTAGGGAGGTTGTGTGCGCAAACAGGTCAGAATTAATAAGAAGGGGTGCGAGCAGTACACTACCCATTTGGGTATTGGCAAATCACAGTCATACTTCTTAGAGTGGGGTGGAGCACTAGCACCTTAAGCTGCACCAGTATCTTTTTCATATAGACACCGATTAAGAAACCGAGAAGTCTAGATTATGGAGACTCTCTAAGTTTTTCTAAGATGTCCTGTGTCTGTACTACTTCACTTTAGACTCGGCATATTGTATGTATCCTTCGCCCTTATTTTCAATTCTGAGAATCCGCCTTCACCCTTCGGAGAAAACATGGTGGCCAGAGAGAAGGTATGTAGATTAATAGAGTTGCTCTTACTTTTAGAATATATCATGGATCAAAACAAAACTTGGTTCTCATGGATGAAGTGTTTGAGTAGACAAAGGAAGAAGCTACTACACGAAGTGAAAACCGGTGCTAAGAGCTGGAGATTATTATCTAAGAGAGAGAACTGGTAGAGAAGTGCTAAAAGTAAGTGTAAGTTAACAAGCATGAACCTCCTCGTTGAGCAGCCGCCTGAGCTTTCTCTTTGTTTAGAATTGAAAGAGAAGTTTTTGATAGTGGGGTGCGTGGTGTATTAAAAGTGGATATAGACCCCGGACAAGAAAGCCTTTTCTTAAGCACAAATGCGGTACTATTTTTAGCAAGCAATCTCTTCTACAATAGGCGGTCTGATCAATCCAAAATATTGAGGCAGGATTTGGATTTAGAGAATCAAAAAGCAATCAACCATCCCCAAACAAAGTGTTGCTGGAGGGAAATGCTAAAGTCCCATTCTGAATTAAATTAAGGTTGTATTCCTACTAAGAAACTCTGGGCTATACTCTACATCCCATCCCAACTCGTAAGTAATCCTATTTCTGTATTAGCCTTTGAACAGCATGGGCCATGAAAGGACCGGAGAAGGAATGCAGTAGGATGATTCTATCTTTCCTATGTATGGGGCACACGATTCTCTTTCCATACACTAGTCAAAATCCATAATAGGGCGAGGGTACCTAAATATCCATCTAGAGAGAGTTGCGATTCTTTTACTTACTACTTTTTGAAAGATTACACCTTCGACTATCTCTAAGCACGCATGCCCCTCCTATCTATGAAAGAGAACATGAGTTCCCTACACCAGCATATCTAGCGAGGGTCCTTCAAATCTACGAAAAGAGGGCACTACGAAAGCTAATTAGTCAAACCAGCACCAAAATAGCGAGTGAGTAACAAGCACTATTTCGACCATACTCTCTTGTCCTTAGATTAACTGTCATTAAGCACTACATACTATAGCAGTCAACTCACTATTTGCACTCCTTGCATTCCATGAGCTTTTCTTTCAATAGTAAGAAGGAAATGCGAATAAGAGAAGGGTAGAAGAAGAGATCCGCGCATTTCCTTATTTCACAACGGATTTGACTCGTTAGAGAAATCATTTCTTAGGTATGCTACATTCTTTGAAGAAAGATTAGGTTTAAGACTTAGAGGAAGCGATTTCTGGGTTCAATTGGACCCAACAAGGAAAGCCTGTCAAGCAAGGAAGCCACCAAGCAAACCTTTAATAAGCATCTCTAGTGTCTCTATAGCTATAGAAAGCAAAAACTAGCAGTCAAGACTAGTCACATTAGTGAAACAAGTGATTCGCTGACATTCAATTCAAATAGAAAGAGTAGTCACAGACAAGTTGCGAGCAAGAAGTTAGCATTTCTACCCCTATAGGATTTCCCATCTTAACCGAGAATGGTTGACTTACTTTCCATTCCTAATACAGCAAGAGATTTTTCATTAGCAACCCCTATAGGATTTCCCATCTTAACCGAGAATGGGTGCAGCCCACCCCATCTAAACTAAAATTCGTTCCTCTACAATCCAGAGCAGTCCGAACATGTACGGCGATCTGGACGGACAAAGAATGCCGTACACTTGAGTGACCACCACCAAATGAAAAAGAAGAGGTGAGATCACCCTGTCTCAATCCTTTGTAGCTCTTCAAATATGGGCCAACCTCTCCATTCATATTCACACACACTTTGCCTCCTTTCGTATGAGAGGCAGGATTCGAATCTACCTAGAAAACCATGAACTGAACTTCGTTGCCTTCCCGCGCGGGCACAATGGCGCGCTGTGTCGTATGGGCGGGGGGCAGAGAGAGACCAGAAGAATGATTCATTTGGATCGACGAGCCATTTCGCGAATCAATAGAATGTCTCTCTATCCATATCTATTCTATCTTTGGCCATAAAAAAAGAAGTCTTTTTTTATGGCATGCGGGATGATCGCGCCTAGTAGCCACATATCAGCTGCGCTCAATATGCGGGATTTCCGTTGGATCATATCTTTGCATTTGGACCTAGCGAAAAGGACTCTAAGACTTCGCGCAAACAAGCAAAGTAGAAGCAAGACGAGGAAGCGGAGCTGTCGTAGAAGCAGTAGCTATGTAAAAATGGAAGGCGGTACAAACTACAAACCACTCCAAAAAGAGCATACCTAAAACACAACATTCAGTCCAAGATACAACTCAATATCAAACTATAGACCATTATTCCATAGCAGACTCACGATAATCATTTCAATCATTTGAATTTCATATTTGATCAAAATGCTGCAACTGACATCAGTTCTAAATAGTTGCATTTTGAGTACCCGTGCAATAGTCCTAGAACTTAAGATGAACACATTGAGCTATCATATTGAGCAACACCAAAAAAATTTGCACTAAGAACCAAGGATATGTAAATCAAAGGTAATGGGCTTCAAAATCAAGAACTGCTAACAAACCAAGGATATAAGAATATTCATTAGGTTAATCACTCTTTTATGTTCATTAGTGAACTTCCCCAGATAACAAATGTCTAGAATCTCTAGATAAGGAATCTCTTTTCTCAATATCAATATCAATGGAATCTCTTTTCTTATCTAACGTATTATCATTATTTGATGGGCCTACCGTTTTTTCCTAGCCGAATCAAAAGTTTATGAAGTCAAACCTAGCGGCCTTGCAATGATAAGTAGTCCAGTCTAAGAACAAGTGTTGTGATAATCAAAAATACTAGCCAAAAAAGCGGTTCCATCCGAATACTCTGCTGCGAGAAAGAGGTAGATCTTATTAATCGACAATCTGAAACTCTTTGTCATAAAGGGACATAAAGAAATAAAACAACAACAGGTCTTTGCAATACATCAGTATTTTTGTACAACAAGAAGAAGAGGCAATACATAAGTATTATTCATAAAGGCAATACATGAGATATCTCTACACACCACACCTTCACTTGATACATGAGATATCTCTACACACCACACCTAAAAAGAAAATACTGAACAATACAATACTTATGCTCACTACACTCTTGATCAGGAAGTACCAGCTCCTCATAAGTGAGACAACAGAATAGAAGTAGAAGCTACCGGATTCACGCCCGCTAAGAAAACCTTTTCTTCTTTAGATCCTGAAAAAACGAAAATAAGTAAGAAGGAGCAGTAGTAGTAGGAAGACTTAAGTGACTTCGTTCATTTACGTTGAGATAGACGAGTAACTACCTTTTTCTATTTTCGTTTCTACGGTTGGGCAGCCGCCGCCACGATGAGCTCTTGCTGTTCTTCCAGTAGCGCCCTCTTACTGTTTTCAAGAATGTGGATTGCATTCCTCAGATGAAGTATATGATTGTGTATATCACCTAGATCGACGGAAGCCAGAAACACAGGCGCCGAGTCGTGGGTCAGTTTTGGGGCGGGAGGCAGAGAGAGACCTAGTACTATACTGGTAGTACTTTGCAGCCAAAATAGTTCAATATGGCTGATACCAACTGCACTATCCTATTACATAGTTGAAAGGATACGGATGTCGCCTAGAGGGGGGCGTGAATAGGCGATTAAAACATTTCCTAGAGTCGCTCAACAAAGGCGGAATAAAACTAGCGTGTACTACCGCTCGGCCCAGAAAACAGACCCCTTTCTTTCTAGAATAAAATCGGTGAATATTCAAACGGTCATAACTTTTGAATGGTGACCCCGATTGACACGTGTCAAATTGCGTTGGAAATAGGACGACAATAGCTACCCTATAAAGGCAAAGAGGTACCGTATCGTGCCCTTGATCTAAACAAGTATCAGTATATATCGTACTAACTACTCTGAAATACAAGACCTAGTACTATACTGGTAGTACTTTGTAGCCAAAATAGTTCAATAGGGCTGATACCAACTGCACTATCCTATTACATAGTTGAAAGGATAAGGATGTCGCCTAGAGGGGGGTGAATAGGCGATTAAAATTTTTCCTAGAGTGGCTCAAGAAAGGCGGAATAAAACTAGCGTTTACTACCGCTCGGCCTAGAAAACAGATCCCTTTATTTTTAAAATTAAATCGGTGAATATTCAAACAGTCATAACTTTTGAATGGTGACTCCGATTGACGCGATTCAAATTGCGTTGGAAAGAGGACGACAATAGCTACCCTATAAAAGCAAAGAAGTACCATATCATGCCCTTGATCTAAATAAGTTTTAGTATATATCCTACAAACTACTCTAAAATACAAGACCTAGTACTATACTGGTAGTACTTTGCAGCCAAAATAGTTCAATAGGGATGATACCAACTGCACTATCCTATTACATAGTTGAAAGGATACGGATGTCACCACGAGGGGGGGTTAATAGGCGATTAAAAACTTTTTCCTAGTGTGGCTCAACAAAGGCGGAATAAAACTAGCGTTTACTACCGCTTGGCCCAGAAAACAGATCCCTTTCTTTTTAGAATTAAATCGGTGAATATTCAAACGGTCATAACTTTTGAATGGTGACTCCTATTGACCCGATTCAAATTGCGTTGGAAATAGGACGACAATAGCTACCCTATTAAGGCAAAGCAGTACCATATCGTTCCCTTGATCTAAACAAGTATCAGTATATATTATACAAACTACTCTAAAATACAAGACCTGGTACTATACCGGTAATACTTTGCAGCCAAGATAGTTCAATAGGGCTCATACTAACTGCACTATCCTAATATATAGTTGAAAGGATACGGATTTCGCCTAGAGGTGGGGTGAATAGGAAATTAAAACTTTTCCTAGAGTGGCCTAACAAAGGCGGAATAAAACTAGCGTTTAATACCGCTCGGCCGAGAAAACAGATCCCTTTCTTTTTAGAATTAAATCGGTGAATATTCAAATGGTCATAAATTTTGAATGGTGACTCCTATTGACCCGATTCAAATTGCGTTGGAAAGAGGACGACAATAGCTACCCTATAAAGGCAAAGCAGTACCATATCGTGCCCTTGATTGTAAGATCCCAAAAATATCAAACTTAGATCAACAAAACACTAATCCTAAAGTTTAGGGTTAACAAAAACTTTTCTAAATCAATTCATGAAAGCATGTCTATGTGTATGCATGAATTTTGAAATTCTTTAAAACCACTTTGTTTGTGTGAGCCATTGCTTGTAAAATGTTTCTTAGGTGAAAAGAACATCATCTAAAACATTCCCCACACTTTTCCTAAAGAAAAATAAGTCAAAACCAATATATTAAGTGAATGGTCATTTTGACCAATTTAACTCCCATGCCTACTTTGGCTGTCTCAAACTTTCAAAACCTAACAGAAACTTTTCTGGATCTTTGCACCCCTTGAATGTACTCATAACAAAGTATCAAGGCCCACCTTGTGATCATCCAGAAACTTTCAAATGCATAGTTTAAATGACAACTCAAAATTGAATCTTCTTCATATGGGAAGATCCCACTTTTTCAAAACCCACTTAAACAAGCTCAATTTTCAAAACCCAAGCATCTGCAGACTCACCAGAACAAATCTAGCAAACCCACCAAAAATCATTTCAAAATTCAAAACTTGATTTCATGCGGCCATTTCATCAAACAGGTTGTAGACACAAATCAAACAAAACACAAAACACTATAGTGTGCAGTGATTCTTGCCTAACTTGTTCCCTAGTCAGCTCTCACACACCTCAGTAGATCATCTAGAAAGATTAGCCCAATACTAGCATCCTGTGAGCTTGCCATTCCCATTAATGGTGAACAGCCGAGCAACCCCATGTCACCCCAAAGTGGACAGCAAGCTAGGAGCAGCAGCAAGCCTAGCCAGCATGTCTGGGAGGCAGCCCACCGTCCACCGCCACTGCCTGTCCCAGCCGCGAGCGTTGCCAAGCCCTGGACCACGCGCGCAAGACACGCCCAGACCATGCCGAGCGTGCGCCACCCTCGACCACCACCCACAGACCGCGCGCCGCCCTCACCGCGCGCACACACGATCACCACCGACCCAGGAGACCGCCAGACATCCCCGTTTAACGCCCCGCGCCATACAGCCACCGCCCGCCATCGAGAACGCCGCCTCTACCGCGCAGAGCACCGCCCGTTCCAGACCAAACCACACCGCCCCATCACTCGCGACCATGCCGTTGAGCATCGCCAGGAGACACAGCACCTTCCCCTACCCTTGCCCATGCCATTAGCTGCCTGTAACATCGCCTCCGACGAGCTCACCTTGCGCCCCGACGGTCCCCTCGCTCGACTATAAATAGAGGCCACCCTCGCACGATTTCTTCACACCATCTCACTCCCCTCTCCTCACTGATCGTGCCACACCATTCTCAGAGCAAGGCGAGCACCACCCCGCCGGAATTTCGCCGGAGCCTGCCGCTGCCGGAGAAGAAAGGAGCCAGCGATTGAAGCCGCCCCAGGAGAAGCCACCGGTACCAGGAGGTTCGCCGTCGTCGACTTCGTCGTTCGCCCGCCTCGCCGACCCTCGCCCGTACCCCGGTGAGCCCCCAGCACCCCTCACTGGCCGCGCTAGGTTTCGTTCTCGCCGGAGCTGTCTCGCGTCGACGATGACCCTCAGCCGTTGGATTAGAACCAGATCTAACGAACCACGTTGCCCCATACCGCTTCGCCCAGCCCCGTGTCACTGACGAGTGGGGACACCCACTTAAGCAGCCCGCGGGAGCACTGCGCTTAGCAGGCCGGCCCGTTAGAATTTTCCGCGCAGCCCAGCATTTCAAATTAAACTTTTTCTTTTTAAATTCAAACACACTTCAGGACCCAACTTCAAAAATCAACCCAGATCAATTTAGTGCACCAAATTAGATGAAACCAATTTTGTTGGAAAGGTCTGTGAATGCTTAATCCAAGCCCGTTGGATTCAAGTCATTTGGATTTGTAGATCACCCTTAGCAAAAATGACAAGGCAGAAGCTTTTCTGCATTCAAACATTTTTCAAATTTAAACCACAATAGCTTTTGAGTTGATTCCAACTCTCAAAAATCACTTTCAACCATACCTTTCAGAATATATAAAAATATATATAGGTTACTTGCAGAAATAATGTTGAAGGAATAAAGGAAGGCTTCATAAGCATTTCTAGCCACTTTAATTAATTAAAATAAAAGGGTAAAACCTTGTTAAATTGTGACACCACTTTAAATCACATTCCCATGGACTACAACATGTGGTGATGACATGTGTCAACATGATCCCATGTTTAGTTTGGAGAATATTAAATCTTAAGTAGTTCTTCAATGAGTAGAAATTACTTTTCTAAAATAAGAAGACTTAAACCACTCCTTAACCTTGTAATGTTAGAGATGATGCTAGATCATCTATAGGACCCTTGTGTGTGATGATTGCAAGTAGTTAAGTATTGTTTGGTGATTGTGTACCTCGTATTTATTCATAGACGCTAGTACCGACCAAGGCTACGAAGAAGAAGGAGGATACTACGAAGAGGAAGCAGAGGAGAACTTCAACCACTGCTCTGCACAAGGCAAGCTAGTAACTATGTAAGCTTATACTGATATTGATGCAAGCTAACACTTGCAAGATACCCTATTGTTGCCACAACCCATGCTTGTGACATGATTACTATATGCCCTAAGCGTATGTAACCATACCCACTTGCTAAACCAATCCTAGTTTTATGGCAAGCTTTTTACTCTATTTCCTTATCAAAGTTTACTTAGCGGCTACCCAAGAAGTTTGGTAGATACTAGACAGTTGTGCTGAAGGTTGCATAAAGAACATTAAAATTTGGCCTAAGCTAGAAACCTTGATATCAGCTTATGATATAAGGTTGGACTTAGTTGCAACTCCACTAGTTACCACCCCTCTATTAGTACTACCCCACCTGTAGATGCTAGTGCTAAGCATAAAACTTGATCAACTTTAGATGGGAATACTTGGTGGAAAAATGGTTATGAAAACCTTGGAATGATGGATCATTCTATTGAAATGTTTTGGACAGGTGTTTCCAAACACTTGATGATTTTGGTGATGAAAATGTTGAGGCATGAGCCTTAGCCCTTTATAAAACTGATGGTTGTCTGGATGCGATACCATTCCAATTTTATCGTACAACCACAATACCCGAATATTGGGTAGGGCTTGACTGGAAACTTATATACCTTAGTATTAGTTCCCTCACGGCAAAGGTCTGAGCTGAGGCTACCTTGTGAAGATTGTCCACCTGTGCAGTACCCAAGATGACAGTGGTCATGGTCGGGAGGCCAAACTCACAGGAGAGGTGCTTATACTAGGGAGTGTAAATGGAAGGTTAGGATTGATTATCCGCATACTGAGTATGGTGAATTCAGGATTTGTTCCTGACGGATGTATCGAATGTTGTGGTGAAAGTGTACAATCTCTGCAGAGTGTCAAACTATTCGAATAGCCGCGTCCGCGGTTATGGACAGTTGGACTGGCCATACTGTTCCCCCGTCAGACTTTTCAAAATGACTTGTGAACGACCTGAGATTTTGACTTGACCACAATAGAGTTGCGACTGGAAATACAAGATCCCACTTAGGTGTTATAAAATTGTGACCAGCTTGGGAACTTAGTAGTATAAATCTGGCTTTTGCAAAACAACCCTAGAGCCTAGTGTCCTATTATCCAAAAACCCCTCTTTCTTGTTAGTATTAGTTTGCGAGTACTTAAAGAGTACTCATGGCTTTGTCCCTGGCTATTCCCATGGCCAGACTATGAAGAGGAGTACCTGGAGGATGGACCCCAGGACGGTTACGACAACTAGGATCATCTCCCATCGTCAGCATTGCCTGTGACCCCGAAGATGGAGCCTCGCCTACGCTACCGTTATTATGCCGTATTCCGCTGCTTGATGTTGTATTAAGGACTGGATCATGAGATCCCTATTTGTGTAAGAACTTATGTATCGTTGTAATGGATGAAGTACTATGGTATCCAATTCTGTTATGTCTCGCAAAAATGGTAATCCTGGGATTGCGATGTATGGCATAACAGGCATCTAGGATTGAAAAATCCGTGTGTTGACAAGTTGGTATCAGAGCCATCCTGACCATAGGAGACCCTAGTTAGATTGGACGCTGAACCAAAAACTTAGTTTCAATACTCAAAAACAAAACTATTTACGAAAACTTATTCTCATTCTTACCTCTTAAATTCTTTAATAAACCTCATGTACCTCAAAAACTCTTGCAAAATATATAAAATTTTGACACACTTGATCACTTTGCTAAACTACTCCTCCTCTATTTTTATAGATGGACGTGAAGTACAGCAAGTTTTACCAACTCGGAAATGGAGGAGACCTTATCTTTGAGAGGGATCTGGATCAGCTTTCGGAACTTTTGGAGCGCCCGCATCCCGAGTTCTTCGGAGCTCAGCTCAATGATCAAGGGGGGAAGATCTACAGTGGCTAATAGTTGCAAGTCTCCGAGGAAAGATTGAACCTCCCACTGCGGAGGGAATTCAGTTTACCTTGAGGGAAAACAACTGGCTCGATGGACTTGCCAGAGCAATGCAGGAAGCTCTTTCCCGTCTGTGTGGGCAGAGCATCAATCAGATCAAGGGTACTCGCTTTGAGTTTTGCCCAAGACGTGATGCAAATGGTCAACCACTGGAAGCCCCATACCACCCCGAGCTGAAGACCCAATTGGACCACCTTAGCTTCATGATGTATGATCGTCAGCAGGAACTGGACAACTGCCGTGACTATTGTAACCACAAGTCTGCCATCATCAAGACGAAGGATCAGACCATCGCCATGCTAGCAAAGGATCGCAAGTCTCGCCGCCGTCAGCTCGACAAGAAGGAGCGCATTATTTCCCGTCTTCGCCATCGTATCTCAGCTCTGGAAGAGACCATCCATGAGAGATACATGCAGTTAGAGGAAAGGGAAAATGCCGGAGAAGATCTTCGTGGAGACCCTTACTCCTATCTCAGCGATGACGATGATTTTCTGGAGGACCAGGACATGGACTTCTTCACCGATGAGGATGATTTCGCCTTCATCGATGATGCGGAAGATGATGAAGCCACAGACTCCGAGCAGTAGTAGCACTGAGCACTAGCGTAGCGAGTAGTAGTCGGTCCCACTGTATCGTAGTTCCCAGAATGGTTCTTAAAACCATCTGTTTTTCTTGTTGTGGTGTGTGTTGTACTGTGTGCTATGAGTGAATGAATGAAAAAGCAAGTTGCTAGAAAACTTGAGTCAACTCTAAAAAAACTTTTCAAAGACCGAAAACCTTAGAAATTTCCCTCTTTTCTCATGAGCTATATCAATCCTCAGATGCCACGTGGAGGAAGTGGTTCAACCCCGGACCCAATGTTGCAGATCCTGCAAATGTTGACTTTTGACCACGAAGCTGAACGAGCGGAACGGCAAGCCAACCTAGCTACTCTGCAACAGATAGCCCAGCTAGCCCACAACAACCAAGGTCATGGAAATCAGGACAACCACGGATCTAAGCTCAAGAACTTCCAGAATACCAACCCACCCGTTTTCACCAAGTCAGAAGAACCCCTAGACGCCGATGATTGGCTGCAAACCATGGAGAATAACTTAGAAGTAGCCGGAGTAGAAGCCAACGAGAAAGTCTTGTTCGCCACTCATTATCTAGCCGGAGATGCCAGGGCATGGTGGAACAGTGTTCGTGCAATGACAGGAGGCCAAATGATGACCTGGGAGGAATTCAAGGTCAAGTTTAGCAGAACCCATGTGCCGCCAGGTTTGATCAAGAGAATGAGAGACGAGTTCAGAGAATTGAAGCAAGGAAGGATGACTGTAGTGGAATACCGTGACAAATTTTTGTCATTAGCTAGGTACGCCCCAGATGAGATAGACACCGAAGCCAAGAAGAAAGAAAGATTCCCGAATGGTCTGCATGACGAGATGCAGACAGTATTAGTCAATATTCCCTTTGCTGATATCGAAGCCCTTGTCGACTCCGCTATCAAGGAAAGATCAATCAGGCCAATGAGAACCGCAAGCGTCGCATGATGCATCAACCAGGAACCCATCAGACCCCAAAGTATCGCCCCAACCCATCTCCAGGATTTGCCCCAAGAACCAACAGACCCCCTATGACCCGTCCGAACTATCCCAACCGTGGAAACCCTAGACCCGGAGGAAATCACAACAACCCCGGCAATTCTAGCCCTTTCAACCGTGCCCCACCCAAGTTCAACACCAACCATGCTACCGTCAACCCCAATACTGCCCCGAGGACTGGAAGCAATGCTGTGCCTGTCGCAGCCAAGGACAAGTCCCAAGTGACCTGTTATGACTGTGGAAATAAAGGCCACTATTCCAATGAGTGCCCCAACAAGAAGAACGCTACAGCCCCTAACACCAATGTCCCAGCCCAGCAGCAGCGTCGTGTCCAGCCAGGGAGAATATTTGCCCCAGGAAATTCACTCAACCGTAATGGCCGCCTTTTTCTCATGCATGCTGAAGAAGCTCAGGAAGCGCCAGACATCGTGCTGGGTATGTTTTCTGTTAATTCAGTACTCGCAAGAGTGTTGTTTGATTCTGGTGCATCGCATTCATTTGTCACCGAAGAATTTGCATGCACTAGTAAAATCCAACCAACCAAACTGAAGCATGTGATGATTGTACAAATTCCCGGATCAACCACCAAGGCTAGGCATATTTGCAAAGCCGTCCCTATCCAAATCCATGGCATAGATTTTTATGCTAATCTAATAGTACTCGGAACTAAAGGTTTGGAAGTAGTACTAGGAATGGATTGGATGTCTAAACATAAAGGAATGATTGACTGTGCCAAGAAAGCCATTACCATGACTAGTACCGCCGGAATATTAGTCGAGCATATATCGGAAACCTTACCTCGCCAATTCAAGTGTAACAAGAGTCTAGCCCAACCTACCATCGACCAAGTTCGGATAGTCTGTGAATACCCCTATGTATTTTCAGATGTTTTGCCCGGTATGCCCCCAGATAGGGATATCGAGTTTATCATCAAACTAATCCCCGGAACAGGACCTATAGCCCAGAGACCCTATAGTATGAACCCGTCAGAACTAGAAGAACTGAAGAAGCAACTGGATTCCATGTTAGAAATCGGATTGATTCAACCAAGTGCGTCCCCATGGAGGTCACCTGTCTTATTTGTGGACAAGAAGGATGGAGGTAACCGTTTGTGTACGGATTATCGAAAGTTGAATGATGTCACCATCAAGAACAAGTATCCCTTGCCCAAGATAGAGGATTTGTTTGATCAGTTGACCGGTGCCCAGGTGTTTTCTAAGATTGATCTTAGAACTGGTTATCATCAACTCAAAATTCGTGCAGAGTATATTCCAAAGACTGCCTTTACCACCAGATATGGGTTGTATGAGTATACAGTCATGTCTTTTGGATTAACCAATGCCCCCGCTTATTTCATGAACCTCATGAATAAGATTTTTATGGACTTCCTGGATAAGTTTGTCGTTGTTTTCATCGATGACATTCTGATTTATTCCAAATCGGAAGAAGAACATGAGCTACACCTAAGGACCATTCTTGGAACCCTTAGAGAGCATCAGCTGTATGCAAAATTTAGCAAATGTGAATTCTGGTTACAGGAAGTAGGATTCCTCGGTCACATTGTATCAGCCGGAGGAATTGCCGTTGACCCTGCCAAAGTGAAAGATGTAGAAGTTTGGCAAGCCCCAACCACTCAAACCCAAGTTCGTGCTTTTCTCGGATTGGCGGGATATTACCGCAAATTCGTAGAAGGATTCTCTAGTATCGCCCGACCCATGAACCAATTGCTGAAGAAGGACAAGAAGTTTGAATGGACGGACAAGTGTGAAGCGAGTTTCCAAGAACTCAAAAGGAGATTGATTTCCGCCCCAATCTTGATCATGCCGGATATCACGAAGCCATTCGATGTGTATTGTGACGCATCCAAGATTGGTCTCGGATGTGTGCTAATGCAAGAAGGCCAAGTTATATCCTATCTATCGCGACAACTGAAGCAGCATGAACAAAATTATCCAACCCATGACCTCGAACTCGCAGCCGTAGTTCTAGCCCTGAAGACATGGAGACATTACCTTATGGGAAACCGTTGTGAGATTTATTCGGATCACAAGAGCCTAAAGTATATATTCACTCAGAAGGAGCTGAATATGAGGCAGAGAAGATGGATTGAGCTAATCAAGGATTACGACCTGGACATTCATTATCACCCTGGAAAAGCCAACATAGTAGCCGATGCCCTTAGCAGATTGCCGTGCCGCTTGAACTCCATGATTTTGAAGGAGCAACCAAGTTTGCACAAGGAGATGGAAGATTTTCGACTAGAATTAGTAAGTGAAGGATTTTTGGCTAGCATAGAACTTCAGCCCACTTTGATCAGTCAGGTTAAAGAGGCGCAGAAAGGAAATGCTAGTATCGACGGAATTAAACATCGTATCGGTACAGACAAAGTACCCGGATTCACCGAGGACGAAGAAGGAGTTTTGTGGTACAAAGGACGCCTTTGTGTACCAGCAGATTCTGAGTTAAAAGAAGTTATCTTGAAGGAGGCCCATGATACTCATTATTCTATCCATCCAGGAGGAACTAAGATGTATCAAGATTTGAAAGAGCAATTTTGGTGGCATAAGATGAAGAGAGAAATCGGAAGCTATATCGCCAAGTGTGATATATGTCAGCGAGTCAAGGCAGGACATCAAAGACCCGCTGGATTGTTGCAACCTTTGCAAATTCCGGAATGGAAATGGGATTCTGTAGGAATGGACTTTATCACTGGACTACCTACTTCTAGTAGGGGAAATGACTCTATTTGGGTCATAGTGGACAGATTGTCCAAAGTCGCCCATTTCTTGCCCGTTAAAACCACCTATCAGAGTTCGAAGCTAGCAGAGTTGTATATCGCTAGGATCGTTAGTTTACACGGAGTCCCCAAGAATATCGTATCGGATCGAGGAACTCAGTTTACCTCGAGATTCTGGAAGAAGGTCCAGGAAGGTTTAGGAACCCGCCTAGATTTCAGTACCGCGTATCACCCTCAGACCGATGGACAAACGGAGCGAGTAAACCAAATACTCGAAGATATGCTTAGAGCATGTGTGCTAGAGTATGGATCCAATTGGAAAGACTGTCTACCGTTTGCAGAATTTTCCTACAACAATAGTTACCAAGCCAGTTTGCAAATGGCCCCATTTGAATTCATGTACGGAAGGAAGTGCCGCACCCCTTTGAACTGGTCGGAAGTAGGAGAGAGTCAAATTTTCGGACCCGACATCCTACGAGAAGCAGAAGAGAAGGTTCACAAGATTCGAGAGCACCTCAAGACAGCCCAATCCCGACAAAAGAGTTACGCCGACAATAGACGTCGATACCTCGCCTTTAACATTGGAGACTTTGTTTACCTGAAAGTGTCGCCATTGAAGGGAATGCAACGTTTCCAACTCAAAGGAAAGTTAGCCCCCAGATATATAGGACCTTTCAAAATATTGAACCGTCGAGGAGAAGTATCGTATCAACTCGAGCTACCAGAAGAGATGTCAGCAGTGCACAATGTGTTCCATATCTCGTTACTTCGCAAATGTCTCGAAGTCCCCGAGAAGACCGAAGTGTTCAAGAATATCGATCATAGGACCATAGAGATTAATGATGACCTGACCTATCCTGAAGTACCCATCCGTATATTGGAAGAAGCTTTTCGAACGACCAGAACCCGAAGAATCAAGTTTCTCAAGATTCAGTGGAGCAACCACACAGAAGAGGAAGCTACCTGGGAACGCGAAGATCACATCAGGACGGAGTTTCCAGATCTCTTCAAATCCTAGGTAATCTTTTCGTCCTTTTTCAAATCTCGGGACGAGATTTTGTTTAAGGGGGGAGGTTTGTAACATCCCAAAAATATCAAACTTAGATCAACAAAACACTAATCCTAAAGTTTAGGGTTAACAAAAACTTTTCTAAATCAATTCATGAAAGCATGTCTATGTGTATGCATGAATTTTGAAATTCTTTAAAACCACTTTGTTTGTGTGAGCCATTGCTTGTAAAATGTTTCTTAGGTGAAAAGAACATCATCTAAAACATTCCCCACACTTTTCCTAAAGAAAAATAAGTCAAAACCAATATATTAAGTGAATGGTCATTTTGACCAATTTAACTCCCATGCCTACTTTGGCTGTCTCAAACTTTCAAAACCTAACAGAAACTTTTCTGGATCTTTGCACCCCTTGAATGTACTCATAACAAAGTATCAAGGCCCACCTTGTGATCATCCAGACACTTTCAAATGCATAGTTTAAATGACAACTCAAAATTGAATCTTCTTCATATGGGAAGATCCCACTTTTTCAAAACCCACTTAAACAAGCTCAATTTTCAAAACCCAAGCATCTGCAGACTCACCAGAACCAATCTAGCAAACCCACCAAAAATCATTTCAAAATTCAAAACTTGATTTCATGCGGCCATTTCATCAAACAGGTTGTAGACACAAATCAAACAAAACACAAAACACTATAGTGTGCAGTGATTCTTGCCTAACTTGTTCCCTAGTCAGCTCTCACACACCTCAGTAGATCATCTAGAAAGATTAGCCCAACACTAGCATCCTGTGAGCTTGCCATTCCCATTAATGGTGAACAGCCGAGCAACCCCATGTCACCCCAAAGTGGACAGCAAGCTAGGAGCAGCAGCAAGCCTAGCCAGCATGTCTGGGAGGCAGCCCACCGTCCACCGCCACTGCCTGTCCCAGCCGCGAGCGTTGCCAAGCCCTGGACCACGCGCGCAAGACACGCCCAGACCATGCCGAGCGTGCGCCAGAGCGCCACCCTCGACCACCACCCACAGACCGCGCGCCGCCCTCACCGCGCGCACACACGATCACCACCGACCCAGGAGACCGCCAGACATCCCCGTTTAACGCCCCGCGCCATACAGCCACCGCCCGCCATCGAGAACGCCGCCTCTACCGCGCAGAGCACCGCCCGTTCCAGACCAAACCACACCGCCCCATCACTCGCGACCATGCCGTTGAGCATCACCAGGAGACACAGAACCGTCCCCTACCCTTGCCCATGCCATTAGCTGCCTGTAACATCGCCTCCGACGAGCTCACCTTGCGCCCCGACGGTCCCCTCGCTCGACTATAAATAGAGGCCACCCCCGCACGATTTCTTCACACCATCTCACTCCCCTCTCCTCACTGATCGTGCCACACCATTCTCAGAGCAAGGCGAGCACCACCCCGCCGGAATTTCGCCGGAGCCTGCCGCTGCCGGAGAAGAAAGGAGCCAGCGATTGAAGCTGCCCCAGGAGAAGCCACCGGTACCAGGAGGTTCGCCGTCGTCGACTTCGTCGTTCGCCCGCCTCGCCGACCCTCGCCCGTACCCCGGTGAGCCCCCAGCACCCCTCACTGGCCGCGCTAGGTTTCGTTCTCGCCGGAGCTGTCTCGCGTCGACGATGACCCTCAGCCGTTGGATTAGAACCAGATCTAACGAACCACGTTGCCCCATACCGCTTCGCCCAGCCCCGTGTCACTGACGAGTGGGGACACCCACTTAAGCAGCCCGCGGGAGCACTGCGCTTAGCAGGCCGGCCCGTTAGAATTTCCCGCGCAGCCCAGCATTTCAAATTAAACTTTTTCTTTTTAAATTCAAACACACTTCAGGACCCAACTGCAAAAATCAACCCAGATCAATTTAGTGCACCAAATTAGATGAAACCAATTTTGTTGGAAAGGTCTGTGAATGCTTAATCCAAGCCCGTTGGATTCAAGTCATTTGGATTTGTAGATCACCCTTAGCAAAAATGACAAGGCAGAAGCTTTTCTGCATTCAAACATTTTTCAAATTTAAACCACAATAGCTTTTGAGTTGATTCCAACTCTCAAAAATCACTTTCAACCATACCTTTCAGAATATATAAAAATATATATAGGTTACTTGCAGAAATAATGTTCAAGGAATAAAGGAAGGCTTCATAAGCATTTCTAGCCACTTTAATTAATTAAAATAAAAGGGTAAAACCTTGTTAAATTGTGACACCACTTTAAATCACATTCCCATGGACTACAACATGTGGTGATGACATGTGTCAACATGATCCCATGTTTAGTTTGGAGAATATTAAATCTTAAGTAGTTCTTCAATGAGTAGAAATTACTTTTCTAAAATAAGAAGACTTAAACCACTCCTTAACCTTGTAATGTTAGAGATGATGCTAGATCATCTATAGGACCCTTGTGTGTGATGATTGCAAGTAGTTAAGGATTGTTTGGTGATTGTGTACCTCGTATTTATTCATAGACGCTAGTACCGACCAAGGCTACGAAGAAGAAGGAGGATACTACGAAGAGGAAGCCGAGGAGAACTTCAACCACTGCTCTGCACAAGGCAAGCTAGTAACTATGCAAGCTTATACTGATATTGATGCAAGCTAACACTTGCAAGATACCCTATTGTTGCCACAACCCATGCTTGTGACATGATTACTATATGCCCTAAGCGTATGTAACCATACCCACTTGGTAAACCAATCCTAGTTTTATGGCAAGCTTTTTACTCTATTTCCTTATCAAAGTTTACTTAGAGGCTACCCAAGAAGTTTGGTAGATACTAGACAGTTGTGCTGAAGGTTGCATAAAGAACATTAAAATTTGGCCTAAGCTAGAAACCTTGATATCAGCTTATGATATAAGGTTGGACTTAGTTGCAACTCCACTAGTTACCACCCCTCTATTAGTACTACCCCACCTGTAGATGCTAGTGCTAAGCATAAAACTTGATCAACTTTAGATGGGAATACTTGGTGGAAAAATGGTTATGAAAACCTTGGAATGATGGATCATTCTATTGAAATGTTTTGGACAGGTGTTTCCAAACACTTGATGATTTTGGTGATGAAAATGTTGAGGCATGAGCCTTAGCCCTTTATAAAACTGATGGTTGTCTGGATGCGATACCATTCCAATTTTATCGTACAACCACAATACCCGAATATTGGGTAGGGCTTGACTGGAAACTTATATACCTTAGTATTAGTTCCCTCACGGCCAAGGTCTGAGCTGAGGCTACCTTGTGAAGATTGTCCACCTGTGCAGTACCCAAGATGACAGTGGTCATGGTTGGGAGGCCAAACTCACAGGAGAGGTGCTTATACTAGGTAGTGTAAATGGAAGGTTACGATTGATTATCCGCATACTGAGTATGGTGAATTCAGGATTTGTTCCTGACGGATGTATCGAATGTTGTGGTGAAAGTGTACAATCTCTGCAGAGTGTCAAACTATTCGAATAGCCGCGTCCGCGGTTATGGACAGTTGGAGTGCCCATACTGTTCCCCCGTCAGACTTTTCAAAATGACTTGTGAACGACCTGAGATTTTGACTTGACCACAATAGAGTTGTGACTGGAAATACAAGATCCCACTTAGGAGTTATAAAATTGTGACCAGCTTGGGAACTTAGTAGTATAAATCTGGCTTTTGCAAAACAACCCTAGAGCCTAGTGTCCTATTATCCAAAAACCCCTCTTTCTTGTTAGTATTAGTTTGCGAGTACTTAAAGAGTACTCATGGCTTTGTCCCTGGCTATTCCCATGGCCAGACTATGAAGAGGAGTACCTGGAGGATGGACCCCAGGACGGTTACGACAACTAGGATCATCTCCCATCGTCAGCATTGCCTGTGACCCCGAAGATGGAGCCTCGCCTACGCTACCGTTATTATGTCGTATTCCGCTGCTTGATGTTGTATTAAGGACTGGATCATGAGATCCCTATTTGTGTAAGAACTTATGTATCGTTGTAATGGATGAAGTACTATGGTATCCAATTCTGTTATGTCTCGCAAAAATGGTAATCCTGGGATTGCGATGTATGGCATAACAGGCATCTAGGATTGAAAAATCCGGGTGTTGACATTGATCTAATCAAGTATCAGTATATATCATACAAACTACTATGAAATACAAGACCTAGTACTATACTGGTAGTACTTTGAAGCCAAAATAGTTCAATAGGGCTGATACCAACTACAATATCCTATTATATAGTTGAAAGGATACGGATGTCGCCTAGAGGGGGGTGAATAGGCGATTAAAACTTTTTCTAGAGTGACCCAACAAAGGCGGAATAAAACTGGCGTTTACTACCGCTCGGCCCAGAAAACAGATCCCTTTCCTTTTAGAATTAAATCGGTGAATATTCAAACGGTCATAACTTTTGAATGGTGACTCCGATTGACCTGATTCAAATTGCATTGGAAAGAGGACGACAATTGCTACCCTATAAAAGCAAAGAAGTACCATATAGTTCCCTTGATATAATCAAGTATCAGTATATATCATACAAACTACTCTGAAATACAAGACCTAGTACTATACCGGTAGTACTTTGTAGCCAAAATAGTTCAATAGGGCTAATACCAACTTCACTATCCTATTACATAGTTGAAAGGATATGGATGTTTCCTAGAGAGGGGGTGAATAGGTGATTAAAAACTTTTTCTAGAGTGGCTCAACAAAGGAGGAATAAAACTAGGTTTACTACCGCTCGGCCTAGAAAACAGATTGTCCATAACCGGGGACACGGCTAATCGATTAGTTTATACACCCTGCAGGGGTTAGTACACTTTACCCATGTGACTTGGCCAGCCCAGCTCGTACCACCACTCTCATATTGGGTGATGATAGGGAGAAGTCTAAGAAGGAACCGTTTGGGAAGTAGCTCCCAAAACCCGACACGCACCGGTCCAACCTACACTATCTACATCT
The DNA here is from genome assembly GCA_910589765.1 of Avena atlantica. Lineage (NCBI taxonomy): Eukaryota > Viridiplantae > Streptophyta > Magnoliopsida > Poales > Poaceae > Avena > Avena atlantica. The sequence continues at coordinate 308,907,747 of OU342739.1, forward strand.
CTGGATACGTGGGTTCGAGTTACCACAACCTACTGAGTCCAACAAACCGCCCATTTCATTATTGGCACATGGTTGTACACGTAAGTTACCAAATAAAGAAACCAATCCTTTCTTAGTGTCCTGGGTGCCTTTCCGCAATGATACCACCAAAAATTATCAATCCCATCACACCAGGAGATTCATTGATTAAGTTGTTTTAGTTTTCGCAAACCAACACATTTAGAATCAACATCAGTGATGTAACCCAGCCCTCGTTCATCATAGCATGGCTAAGCACATCTACCAACGGTGGCTCATAAACAAGGAATGCTAGGGAATAATATGGGACATAGCATAGCATATACACATCAATTCCAACATATGCAATTCTACAAAAACATCTACAATGCATAGGAAAACAGTAGGACATTTATGACCAAGATAGCACCACTTGCCTTTGTTGTAGATGTAATCGATTAGATAATCCTCACAATACTCACAGATATAATGGTTGCACTCGTCATAACCATAATACTTGCAATCATAGTAGTTGCAATCACACACGTTGCACTCCTCGCAATCTATCAAGTAAACAATTGCATACAATCATAAACAATAGCACATAGAGATCAAACAAATGCAATAAATGCATGCTTGACAATTTTAATAAGTCAAAATGGTTGTTATTTTAGTTCTCTAAATAATACTGAAGTATATGATGCATGCAAGAGGCCAATTAATGCAATGGAGTACTTGTTATTAATAATTACTTGTCAATATAGGGTTTTTAATAGTTCTGTTGTAACGCCTGCTATAACTGTCGAATTAAATTTGTTTTTTGGGTTTACTGGATAGAGGACGTTAATACGAACCAGTAGGCGTTTGATTCACTCTAATCAGAGTTATAGATCTTTTTGTATGATTTTAAATAGTGTTTTATGGGTTTTAAATGATTCATATAGTTTCTGTTTCCTACACATCAAACTAAAATTATATCTGTAATCTCCACGGAATTGTGATTTCAGGGACATATTATTTGTCATTTTCTGAGCAGTATTTATTTTCTTATGAATTTATTACTCTAAATAGGCCATGAAACGATTTAAATCTTCACGGCAAAACCTTACAGTCAAAGGCTGAACTAATTGCATATTGATGATCTACATGGAACCAGCTTTCCATCGGTATATCATTTATATTTTTGTGACAAGCAACTAATTTACTATGAATTTAATGATTTATAAAGCCATTAAAACTAATTAAATTTCTACAGGTTAAATAATCCGCAAAGGCTAGATCCAACCAGATATTATTAAGTTACATTACAGTAGCTTCGATTTGATATATTGTTCATATTTTTTGGAGTTATAGATAATTTTCTATGAATTTATTAACCTAAAAGACCATTAAAACTAGTTAAATTACTGCAGTAAGTACGTACTGTAAAGGTTGGATCTATTCTAATAAGATGATTCTACGTAAAATTATCTTCAATTTGATATATTATACGCAATTTTTGTACGTTATATGAATTTCTAATGAATTTTACAAGTTAGATCTATAAGGTGCAATTTTAAATTCGAATGGAATATTCCAGAGAATATTCCGCTGACTAGACATGTTGACTTTGCATGCTGACTGGGACTAGATGTTGACCTGAAGATAACGTGGCGTTGATGAGGAAGCTGACCGGAATAACGACATGGCACGCACCGGTTTGATTGGATCTCGACCGTCTGGATAGGATCCGGTGGCTAGAAAAAGAGATTGACCCGATTTTGGCTCAGAATAGACAAGAAAGAGATATGTGTTAGAGAGACAAATCCGTAGGTCAAATTGAAAAACTTAAAACATGAAAGTTGTGGGGAATCATTATTCCTACCTTCTCACCAAAAGAATTTGTAGTTGAAGAAACGAGCGCGAGTACATCTTGGATTTACACCGTCAGATCTGAAATATTGCGATGCGAAATTCTCCAGCTGTGGTGGATGAAAGGAGGTGAGGTTTGTCAGGATTGAAAGATTTCGAAGAGTTCTACAACTTTCGTTTTTTGGCCGAAGGCAAACAACGAAGTCTATATGGGTTAAAAGCGAAATAAGATTCGAGCATGTGTAGATTCGGGATTTTGAGAAGAGAAACTCGTACAGCTGTGGCTCCACGAGTTTATATGGAGGTTTAGAATGGTGGGGAGATAGGTTTTGTAGTAGGGAACAAGTAGAAACAAACGGAGGTCGATTCGGAGTTGTAGATAAAAAGTTATAAGAGTTTGAATAGAGATAGGTTTGAGAAAATCTGATTCGCACGGTTTTTTAAGCAAGGCTAGGATCGATCGTTGTTGTGTACGTGCGTGCTGGTTTGTCGTCCCGGGTGGGCAGGCCCGCTTAGTTTTTTTATTTCTATTTACTTGTTTTCCTCATATCTTTTGCATACGAACTCCAAATGATATGATTCTTGTTTCTATTTTTTTCTAAAATCGAATAGATCATTGTAGGATCATATTTATAATATTTTTACTAGTTTGCAAATAGTGGATTCATAAATCCTTATATATTTCATTTTATTTTTATCTTTGTTTCTTTCTATTTATTCCATAACTTTTTCATACTAGCTCCAAATGAGCTCAATTTTGTTCCTAAAATTTTATAATATTCATTGGATATTTTTAGGATATAATTATCAATAATTTATGCCTTAGAAACAGTGGGTTTTTATAAAGCCAATTTAATTATCTTTAGAAACATTTGGGCGAATCAACTATAGAATTTAGATACCAGGATTTGGATTCAGTTTGTGAGAACTTTGCATGGATGTAATGAAATGCTTATGAAGGCTTCATGATTCTCATTTTAAAATCTTGCACACCAATTTTACAATCCATAATCAATCCATGCCCTTTTGCCTATATGGCTACTTAGGTCATAACATAAGAATATAAGATTTTGAATTCAAGGTTGAGAGGATTTTCTATTCAAAAAGTTTTTTCTCTTTGAAAATTTTCAACATAGTCAAACAATCAATCAAACATATTTATTTATTTCACATTCCAAAATTAGAAAAATTTTGGGATGTGACACGTTTACTACCGCTCGGCCCGGAAAACAGATCCCTTTCTTTTTATAATTAAATCGGTGAATATTTAAACGGTCATAACTTTTGAATGGTGACACCGATTGACCCGATTCAAATTGCGTTGGAAAGAGGACGACAATAGCTACCCTATAAAGCAAAGAAGTACCATATCGTGCCGTTGATATAATCAAGTATCAGTATATATCATACAAACTACTCTGAAATACAAGACCTAGCACTATACCGGTAGTACTTTGCAGCCAAAATAGCTCAATAGGGCTGATACCAACTGCACTATCCTATTACATATTTGAAAGGATACAGATGTCGCCTAGAGGGGGGTGAATAGCCAATTAAAACTTTTCCTAGAGTGGGTCAACAAAGGCGGAACAAAACTAGCGTTTACTACCGCTTGGCCCAGAAAACAGATCCCTTTCTTTTTAGACTCCGATTGACCCGAATCAAATTGCGTTGGAAAGAGGACGACAATAGCTACCCTATAAAGGCAAAGCAGTACCATATCGTGCCCTTGATCTAAACAAGTATCAGTATATATTGTACAAACTACTCAGAAATATAAGACCTAGTACTATACTGGTAGTACTTTGCAGCCAAAATAGTTCAATACGGCTGATACCAACTGCACTATCCTATTACATAGTAGAAATGATACGGATGTCGCCTAGAGGGTGGTGAATAGGCGATTAAAACTTTAACTAGAGTGGCTCAACAAAGGCGGAATAAAACTAGTGTTTACTACCGCTTGGCCCAGAAAACAGATCCCTTTCTTTTTAGAATTAAATCGATGAATATTGAAACGGTCATAACTTTTGAATGGTGACTCCGATGACCCGAGTCAAATTGCGTTGGAAAGAGGACGACAATAGCTACCCTATAAAGGCAAAGTAGTACCATATCGTGCCCTTGATCTAAACAAGTATCAGTATATATCATACAAACTATTCTGAAATACAAGACCCAATACTATACTGGTAGTACTTTGCAGCCAAAATAGTTCAATAGGGCTGATACCAACCCCACTATCCTATTACATAGTTGAAAGGATACAGATGTCGCCTAGAGGGGGGTGAATAGGCGATTAAAAGTTTTCCTAGAGTGGCCCAACAAAGGTGTAATAAAACTAGCGTTCACTACCGCTCGGCCCAGAAAAGAGATCCCTTTCTTATTAGAATTAAATCGGTGAATATTCAAACGGTCATAACTTTTGAATGGTTACTTCAATTGACCCGATTCAAATTGCGTTGGAACAGAAGACGACAATAGCTTCCCTATAAAGGCAAAGCAGTACCATATCGTGCCCTTGATCTAAACAAGTATTAGTATATATCGTACAAACTACTCTGAAATACAAGACCTAGTACTACACTGGTAGTACTTTGCAGCCAAAATAGTTCAATACGGCTGATACCAACCGCACTATCCTATTACATAGTTGAAATGATATAGATGTCGCCTAGATGGGGGGTGAATAGACGATTAAAACTTTTCCTAGAGTGGCTCAACAGAGGCGGAATAAAACTAGCGTTTACTACCGCTCGACCCAGAAAACAGATCCCCTTCTTTTTAGAATTAAATCGGTGAATATTCAAACGGTCATAACTTTTGAATGGTGACTCTGATTGACCCGATTCAAATTGCGTTGGAAATAGGACGACAATAGCTACCCTATAAAGGCAAAGCAGTACCATATCGTGCCTTGATCTAAACAATTATCAGTATATATCGTACAAACTAATCTGAAATACAAGACCTAGTACTACACTGGTAGTACTTTGCAGCCAAAATAGTTCAATATACCTGATACCAACTGTACTATCCTATTAGATAGTTGAAAGGATACGGATGTCTCCTAGAGGGGGGTGAATACCCGATTAAAACTTTTCCTAGAGTGGCTCAACAAAGGCGGAATAAAACTAGCGTTTACTACCGCTTGGCCCAGAAAACAGATCCCTTTCTTTTTTAAATTAAATCGGTGAATATTCAAACGGTCATAACTTTTGAATGGTGACTCCGATTGACTCGATTCAAATTGCGTTGGAAAGAGGACGAAAATAGCTACCCTATAAAGGCAAAGCAGTATCATATCGTCCCCTTGATCTAAACATGTATTAGTATATATCGTACAAACTACTCTGAAATACAAGACCTAGTACTACACTGGTAGTACTTTGCAGCCAAAATAGTTTTACTACCGCTCGGCCTAGAAAACAGATCCCTTTCTTTTTAGAATGAAATCGGTGAATATTCAAACGGTCATTACTTTTGAATGGTGACTCTGATTGATCCGATTCAAATTATGTTGGAAAGAGGACGACAATAGCTACCCTATAACGGAAAATCAGTACCATATCGTGCCCTTGATCTAAACAAGTATAAGTATATATCGTACAAACTACTCTGAAATACAAGACCTAGTACTATACTGGTAGTACTTTGCAGCCAAAATAGTACAATAGGGCTGATACCAACTGCACTATCCTATTACATAGTTGAAAGGATACGGATGTCGCCTAGAGGGGGCGAATAGACGATTAAAACTTTTCCTAGAGTGGCTCAACAAAGGCGGAATAAAACTAGCGTTTACTACTGCTCGACCCAGAAAACAGATCCCTTTCTTTTTAGAATAAAATCGGTGAATATTCAAACGGTCATAACTTTTGAATGGTGACTCCGATTGACCCGATTCAAATTGCGTTGGAAAGAGAACGCCAATAGCTACCCTATAAAGGCAAAGCAGTACCATATCGTGCCCTTGCTCTAAAGAAGTATCAGTATATATCGTACAAACTACTTTGAAATACAAGACCTAATTCTATACTGGTAGTACTTTGCAGCCAAAATAGTTCAATAGGGCTTATACCAACCGCACTATCCTATTACATAGTTGAAAGGATACGGATGTCGCCTAGAGGGGGGGTGAATAGGCGATTAAATCTTTTTCTAGAGTGGCTCAACACAAGCGGAATAAAACTAGGGTTTACTACCGCTCGGCCCAGAAAACAGATCCCTTACTTTTAAGAATTAAATCGGTGAATATTCAAACGGTCATAACTTTTGAATGGTGACTCCGATTGACCCGATTCAAATTCCGTTGGAAAGAATACGACAATAGCTACCCTATAAAGGCAAAGCAGTACCATATCGTGCCCATTATCTGAACAAGTATCAGTATATATCTTAAAACTACTCTGAAATACAAGACCTAGTACTATACTGGTAGTACTTTGCAACAAAAATAGCTCAATAGGGCTGATACCGAATGCACTATGCTATTACAAAGTTGAAGGGATGCGGATGTCTCCTAGAGGGGGGTGAATAGGAGATGAAAACTTTTCCTAGAGTGGCTCAACACAGGCGGAATAAAACTAGCGTTTACTACCGCTCGGCCTAGAAAACAGATCCCTCTCTTTTTAGAATTAAATCGGTGAATATTCAAACGGTCATAACTTTTGAATGGTGACTCCGATTGACCCGATTCAAATTGCGTTGGAAAGAGGACGACAATAGCTACCCTATAAAGGCAAAGTAGTACCATATCGTGCCCTTGCTCCAAAGAAGTATCAGTATATATCGTACAAACTACTCTGAAATACAAGACCTAATACTATACTGGTAGTACTTTGCAGCCAAAATAGTTCAATAGGGCTTATACCAACCGCACTATCCTATTACATAGTTGAAAGGATACGGATGTCGCCTAGAGGGGGGGTGAATAGGCGATTAAATCTTTTCTAGAGTGGCTCAACACAAGCGGAATAAAACTAGCGTTTACTACCGCTCGGCCCAGAAAACGGATCCCTTACTTTTAAGAATTAAATCGGTGAATATTCAAACGGTCATAACTTTTGAATGGTGACTCCGATTGACCCGATTCAAATTCTGTTGGAAAGAATACGACAATAGCTACCCTATAAAGGCAAAGCAGTACCATATCGTGCCCTTTATCGGAACAAGTATCGGTATATATCTTACAAACTACTCTGAAATACAAGACCTAGTACTATACTGGTAGTACTTTGCAGCAAAAATATCTCAATAGGGCTGATACCGAATGCACTATGCTATTACAAAGTTGAAGGGATGCGGATGTCTCCTAGAGGGGGGTGAATAGGAGATGAAAACTTTTCCTAGAGTGGCTCAACACAGGCGGAATAAAACTAGCGTTTACTACCGCTCGGCCTAGAAAACAGATCCCTCTCTTTTTAGAATTAAATCGGTGAATATTAAAACGGTCATAACTTTTGAATGGTGACTCCGATTGACCCGATTCAAATTGCGTTGGAAAGAGGACGACAATAGCTACCCTATAAAGACAAAGTAGTACCATATCGTGCCCTTGCTCCAAAGAAGTATCAGTATATATCGTACAAACTAATCTGAAATACAAGACCTAGTACTACACTGGTAGTACTTTGCAGCCAAAATAGTTCTAGAGGGCTGATACCAAATGCGATATCCTATTACATAGTTGAAAGGATACGGATGTCTCCTAGAGGGGGGTGAATAGCCGATTAAAACTTTTCCTAGAGTGGCTCAACAAAGACGGAATAAAACTAGCGTTTACTACCGCTTGCCTAGAAAACGATCCCTTTCTTTTTACAATTAAATCGGTGAATATTCAAACGGTCATAACTTTTGAATGGTGACTCCGATTGATCCGATTCAAATTGCGTTGGAAAGAGGACGAAAATAGCTATCCTATAAAGGCAAAGCAGTACCATATCGTGACCTTGATCTAAACAAGTATCAGTATATATCGTACAAACTACTCTGAAATACAAGACCTAGTACTATACTGGTAGTACTTTGCAGCCAAAATAGTTCAATAGGGCTGATACCAACCGCACTATCCTATTACATAATTGAAAGGATACGGATGTCGCCTAGAGGGGGGGGGGTAAATAGGCGATTAAAACTTTTTATAGAGTGGCTCAACACAAGCGGAATAAAACTAGCGTTTACTACCGCTCGGCCCGGAAAACAGATCCCTTACTTTTAAGAATTAAATCGGTGAATATTCAAATGGTCATAACTTTTGATTGGTGACTCTGATTGACCCGATTCAAATTGCGTTGGAAAGAAGACGACAATAGCTACCCTATAAAGGCAAAGCAGTACCATATCGTGCCCTTTATATGAACAAGTATCAGTATATATCTTACAAACTACTCTGAAATACAAGACCTAGTACTATACTGGTAGTACTTTGCAGCCAAAATAGCTCAATAGGGCTGATACCGAATGCACTATGCTATTACAAAGTTGAAAGGATGCGGATGTCTCCTAGAGGGGGGTGAATAGGAGATTAAAACTTTTCCTAGAGTGGCTCAACACAGGCGGAATAAAACTAGCGTTTACTACCGCTCGGCCTAGAAAACAGATCCCTCTCTTTTTAGAATTAAATCGGTGAATATTCAAACGGTCATAACTTTTGAATGGTGACTCCGATTGACCCGATTCAAATTGCGTTGGAAAGAGGACGACAATAGCTACCCTATAAAGGGAAAGCAGTACCATATGGTGCCGTTAATCTAAACAAGTATCAGTATATATCACACAAACTACTCTGAAATACAAGACCTAGTACTATACTGGTAGTACTTTGCAGCCAAAATAGTTCAGTAGGGCTCATACCGACTGCGCTATCCTATTACATAGTTGAAAGGATGCGGATGTCGCCTAGAGGGGGGTGAATAGGCGATTAAAACTTTTCCTAGAGTGGCTCAACAAAGGCGGAATAAAACTAGCGTTTACTACCGCTCGTCCCAGAAAACAGATTCCTTTCTTGTTAGAATTAAATCGGTGAATATTCAAACGGTCATAACTTTTGAATGGTGACTCCGATTGACCAGATTCAATTTGCGTTGGAAAGAGGACGATAATAGCTACCCTATAAAGGCAAAGTAGTACCATATCGTGCCCTTGACCTGAACAAGTATCAGTATATATATAAAAACTACTCTGAAATACAAGACCTAGTACTATACTGGTAGTACTTTGTAGCCGAAATAGTTCAATAGGGCTGATACCGAATGCACTATCCTATTACATAGTTGAAAGGATGCGAATGTCGCCTAAAGGGGGGGTGAATAGGCGATTAAAAATTTTCCTAGAGTGGCTCAACAAAGGCGGAATAAAACTAGCGTTTACTACCGCTCGGCCCAGAAAATAGATCGATTTCTTTTTAGAATTAAATCGGTGAATATTCAAATGGTCATAAATTTTGAATGGTGACTCCGATTGACCCGATTCAAATTGTGTTGGAAAGAGGACGACAATACCTACCCTACAAAGGAAAAGGAGTACCATATCGTGCCCTTGATCTAAACAAGTATCAGTATATATCATACAAACTACTCTGAAATACAAGACCTAGTACTATACTGGTAGTACTTTGCAGCCAAAATAGTTCATTAAGGCTGATACTAACTGCACTATCCTATTACATAGTTGAAAGGATATAGATGTCGCCTAGAGGGGGTGAATATTCGATTAAAACTTTTCCTAGAGTGGCTCAACACAGGCGGAATAAAACCAGCGTTTACTATCGCTCGGCCCAGAAAACAGATCCCTTTTTTTAGAATTAAATCGGTGAATATTCAAACGGTCATAACTTTTGAATGGTGACTCCGATTGACCCGATTAAAAGTGCGTTGGAAAGAGGACGATAATAGCAACCCTATAAAGGCAAAATAGTACCATATCGTGCCCTTGATGTAAACAAGTATCAGCATATATCGTACAAACTACTCTGAAATACAAGACCTAGAACTATACTGGTAGTACTTTGCAGCCAAAATAGTTCAATAGGGCTGATACCAACCGCATTATCCTATTACATAGTTGAAAGGATACGGATGTCTCCTAGAGGGGGGTGAATAGGAGATTAAAACTTTTCCTAGAGTGTCTCAACGAAGGCGGAATAAAACTAGCGTTTACTACCGCTCCGCCCAGAAAACAGATCCCTTTCTTTTTAGAATTAAATCGGTGAATATTCAAACGGTCATAACTTTTGAATGGTGACTCCGATTTACCCGATTCAAATTGCGTTTGAAAGAGGACGAAAATAGCTACCCTATAAAGGCAAAGCAGTACTATATCGTTCCCTTGATCTAAACAGGTATCAGTATATATCGTAAAAATTATTCTGAAATACAAGACCTAGTAATACACTGGTAGTACTTTGCAGCCAAAATAGCTCAATAGGGCTAATACCAACTACACTATCCTCTTACATAGTTGAAAGGATACAGATGTCGCCTAGAGGGGGGTGAATAGGCGATTAAAACTTTTCCTACAGTGGCTCAACACAGGCGGAATAAAACTAGCGTTTATTACCGCTCTGCCCAGAAAATAGATCCCTTTCTTTTTAGAATTAAATCGGTGAATATTCAAATGGTCATAACTTTTGAATGGTGACTCCGATTGACTTGATTCAAATTGCGTTGGAAAGAGGACGACAATAGCTACCCTATAAAGAGAAAGTAGTACCATATCGTGCCGTTTATCTAAACAAGTATCAGTATATATCGTACAAACTACTCTGAAATACAAGACCTAGTACTATACTGGTAGTACTTTGCAGCCCAAATAGTTTAGTAGGGCTCATACCGACTGCACTATCCTATTACATAGTTGAAAGAATGCGGATGTCGCCTAGAGGGGGGTGAATAGGTGATTAAAACTTTTCCTAGAGTGGCTCAATAAAGGCGGAATAAAACTAGCGTTTACTACCGGTCGGCCCAGAAAACAGATCCCTTTCTTTTTAGAATTAAATCGGTGAATATTCAAACGGTCATAACTTTTGAATGGTAACTCCGATTAACCCGATTCAAATTGCGTTGGAAAGAGGACGACAATAGCTACCCTATAAAGGCAAAGCAGTACCATATCGTGCCCATGATCTAAACAAGTATCAGTATATATCGTACAAACTACTCTGAAATACAAGACCTAGTACTATACTGGTAGTACTTTGCAGCCCAAATAGTTCAATAGGGCTGATACCAACTGCACTATCCTATTACATAGTTGTAAGGATGCGGATGTCGCCTAGAGGGGGTGAATAGGCGATTAAAACTTTTCCTAGAGTGGCTCAACAAAGGCGGAATAAAACTAGCGTTTACTATCGCTCGGCCCAGAAAACAGATCCCTTTCTTTTTAGAATTAAATCTGTGAATATTCAAACGGTCATAACTTTTGAATGGTGACTCCGATTGACCCGATCCAAATTGCGTTGGAATGAGGACGACAATAGTTACCATATAAAGGCAAAGCAGTACCATATCGTGCCCTTGATCTGAACAAGTATCAGTATATATCGTACAAACTACTCTGAAATACAAGACCAGTACTATACTGGTAGTACTTTGCAGACAAAATAGTTCAATAGGGCTGATCCCAACTGCACTATCCTATTAAACGGTTGAAAGGATACAGATGTCGCCTAGAGGGGGCGTGAATAGGCGATTAAAAGTTTTCCTAGAGTGGCTCAACAAAGGCGGAATAAAACTAGAGTTTACTACCGCTCGGGGCTCAGAAAACATAGCCCTTTCTTTTTAGAATTAAATCGGTGAATATTCAAACGGTCATAACTTTTGAATGGTGACTCCGATTGATCCGATTCAAATTGATTTGGAAAGAGAACGACAATAGCTACCCTATAAAGGCAAAGCAGTACCATATCGTGCCATTGATCTAAACAAGTATCAGTATATATCGTGCAAACTACTCTGAAATACAAGACCTAGTACTATACAGGTAGTACTTTGCAGCCAAAATAGTTCAGTAGGGCTCATACCGACTGCACTATCCTATTACATAGTTGAAAGGATGCGGATGTCGCCTAGAGGGGGGTGAATAGGCGATTAAAACTTTTCCTAGAGTGGCTCAACAAAGGCGTATAAAACTAGCGTTTACTACCGCTCGACCCAGAAAACAGATCCCTTTCTTTTTAGAATTAAATCGGTGAATATTCAAACGGTCATAACTTTTGAATGGTGATTCCGATTGACCCGATTCAAATTGCGTTGGAAAGAGGACGACAATAGCTACCCTATAAAGGCAAAACAGTACCATATCGTGCCCTTGATCTGAACAAGTATCAGTATATATCGTACAAACTACTCTGAAATACAAGACCTAGTACTATACTGGTAGTACTTTGTAGCCAAAATAGTTCAATAGGGCTGATACCGAATGCACTATCCTATTACATAGTTAAAAGGATGCGAATGTCGCCTAGAGGGGGTGAATAGGCGATTAAAAATTTTCCTAGAGTGGCTCAACAAAGGCGGAATAAAACTAGCGTTTACTACCGCTCGGCCCAGATAACAGATCTTTTTCCTTTTAGAATTAAATTGGTGAATATTCAAACGGTCATAACTTTTGAATTGTGACTCCGATTGACCCGATTCAAACTGCGTTGGAAAGAGGACGACAATAGCTACCCTATAAAGGCAAAGCAGTACCATATCGTGCCCTTGATCTGAACAAGTATCAGTATATATCGTACAAACTACTCTGAAATATAAGACCTAGTACTATACTGGTAGTACTTTGTAGCCAAAATAGTTCAATAGGGCTGATACCGAATGCACTATCCTATTACATAGTTGAAAGGATGCGAATGTCGCCTAGAGGGGGGTTAATAGGCGATTAAAACTTTTCCTAGAGTGGCTCAACAAACGCGGAATAAAACTAGCGTTTACTACCGCTCGGCCCAGAAAACATATCCCTTTCTTTTTAGAATTGAATCGTAGAATATACAAACGGTCATAAGTTTTGAATGTTGACTCCGATTGACCCGATTCAAATTGCGTTGGAAAGAGGACGACAATAGCTACCCTATAAAGGCAAAGCAGTACCATATTGTGCCCTTGATCTAAACAAGTATCAATATATATCGTAAAAACTACTCTAAAATACAAGACCTAGTACTACACTAGTAGTACTTTGCAGCCAAAATAGCTCAATAGGGCTGATACCAACTACACTATCCTATTACATAGTTGAAAGGATACGGATGTCGCCTAGAGGGGGGTGAATAGGCGATTAAAACTTTTTCTAGAGTGGCTCAACACAGACGGAATAAAACTAGCGTTTACTACCGCTCTGCCCAGAAAACAGATCCCTTTCTTTTTAGAATTAAATCGGTGAATATTCAAACGGTCATAACTTTTGAATGGTGACTCCGATTGACCCGATTCAAATTGCGTTGGAAAGAGGACGACAATAGCTACCCTATAAAGGCAAAGCAGTACCATATCGTGCCATTGATCTAAACAAGTATCAGTATATATCGTGCAAACTACTCTGAAATACAAGACCTAGTACTATACAGGTAGTACTTTGTAGGGCTCATACCGACTGCACTATCCTATTACATAGTTGAAAGGATGCGGATGTCGCCTAGAGGGGGGTGAATAGGCGATTAAAACTTTTCCTAGAGTGGCTCAACAAAGACGTTTAAATCTAGCGTTTACTACCGCTCGTCCCAGAAAACAGATTCCTTTCTTTTTAGAATTAAATCGGTAAATATTCAAACGGTCATAAGTTTGGAATGGTGACTCCGATTGACCCGATTCAAATTGCGTTGGAAAGAGGACGACAATAGCTACCCTATAAAGGCAAAGCAGTCCCATATCGTGCCCTTGATCTAAACAAGTATCAGTATATATAGTACAAACTACTCTGAAATACAAGACCTAGTACTATACTGGTAGTACTTTGCAGCCAAAATAGCTCAATAGGGCTGATACCAACTACACTATCCTATTACTTAGTTGAAAGGACACGGATGTCGCCTAGAGGGGGGTGAATAGGCGATTAAAACTTTTCCTAGAGTGGCTCAACACAGGCGGAATAAAACTAGCGTTTACTACCGCTCTGCCCAGAAAACAGATCCCTTTCTTTTTAGAATTAAATCGGTGAATATTCAAACGGTCAAACTTTGAATGGTGACTCCGATTGACCCGACTCAAATTGCGTTGGAAAGAGGACGACAATAGCTACCCTATAAAGGCAAAGCAGTACCATATCGTGCCCTTGATATGAACAAGTATCAGTATATATCATACAAACTACTCTGAAATACAAGACCTAGTACTATACTGGTAGTACTTTGTAGCCAAAATAGTTCAATAGGGATGATACTGAATGCACTATCCTATTACATAGTTGAAAGGATGCGAATGTCGCCTAGAGGGGGTGAATAGGCGATTAAAATTTTCCTAGAGTGGCTCAACAATGGCGGAATAAAACTAGCGTTTACTACTGCTCGGCCCAGAAAACAGATCCCTTTCTTTTTAGAATTAAATCGGTGAATATTCAAACGGTCATAAGTTTTGAATGGTGACTCCGATTGACCCGATTCAAATTGCGTTGGAAAGAGGACGACAATAGCTACCCTATAAAGGCAAAGCAGTACCATATCGTGCCCTTGATCTAAACAAGTATCAGTATATATCGTACAAACTACTCTGAAATACAAGACCTAGTACTATACTGGTAGTACTTTGCAGCCAAAATAGCTCAATAGGGCTGATACCAACTACACTATCCTATTACTTAGTTGAAAGGACACGGATGTCGCCTAGAGGGGGGTGAATAGGCGATTAAAACTTTTCCTAGAGTGGCTCAACACACGCGGAATAAAACTAGCGTTTACTACCGCTCTGCCCAGAAAACAGATCCCTTTCTTTTTAGAATTAAATCGGTGAATATTCAAACGGTCATAACTTTTGAATGGTGACTCCGATTGACCCGACTCAAATTGCGTTGGAAAGAGGATGACAATAGCTACCCTATAAAGGAAAAGCAGTACCATATCGTGCCCTTGATCTGAACAAGTATCAGTATATATCGTACAAACTACTCTGAAATATAAGACCTAGTATTATACTGGTAGTACTTTGTAGCCAAAATAGTTCAATAGGGCTGATACCGAATACACTATCCTATTACATAGTTGAAAGGATGCGACTGTCGCCTAGAGGGGGGGTGAATAGGCGATTAAAACTTTTCCTAGAGTGGCTCAACAAAGGCGGAATAAAACTAGCGTTTACTACCGCTCGGCCCAGAAAACAGATCCCTTTCTTTTTAGAATTAAATCGGTGAATATTCAAACGGTCATAACTTTTGAATGGTGACTCCGATTGACCCGATTCAAATTGCGTTGGAAAGAGGACGACAATAGCTACCCTATAAAGGCAAAGCAGTACCATATCGTGCCATTGATCTAAACAAGTATCAGTATATATCGTGCAAACTACTCTGAAATACAAGACCTAGTACTATACAGGAAGTACTTTGTAGGGCTCATACCGACTGCACTATCCTATTACATAGTTGAAAGAATGCGGATGTCGCCTAGAGGGGGGTGAATAGGCGATTAAAACTTTTCCTAGAGTGGCTCAACAAAGGCGTTTAAATCTAGCGTTTACTACCGCTCGTCCCAGAAAACAGATTCCTTTCTTTTTAGAATTAAATCGGTGAATATTCAAACGGTCATAAGTTTTGAATGGTGACTCCGATTGACCCGATTCAAATTGCGTTGGAAAGAGGACGACAATAGCTACCCTATAAAGGCAAAGCAGTACCATATCGTGCCCTTGATCTAAACAAGTATCATTATATATCGTACAAACTACTCTGAAATACAAGACCTAGTACTATACTGGTAGTACTTTGCAGCCAAAATAGCTCAATAGGGCTGATACCAACTACACTATCCTATTACTTAGTTGAAAGGACACGGATGTCGCCTAGAGGGGGGTGAATAGGCGATTAAAACTTTTCCTAGAGTGGCTCAACACAGGCGGAATAAAACTAGCGTTTACTACCGCTCTGCAAAGAAAACAGATCCCTTTCTTTTTAGAATTAAATCGGTGAATATTCAAACGGTCATAACTTTTGAATGGTGACTCCGATTGACCCGACTCAAATTGCGTTGGAAAGAGGACGACAATAGCTACCCTATAAAGGCAAAGCAGTACCATATCGTGCCCTTGATATGAACAAGTATCAGTATATATCATACAAACTACTCTGAAATACAAGACCTAGTACTATACTGGTAGTACTTTGTAGCCAAAATAGTTCAATAGGGATGATACTGAATGCACTATCCTCTTACATAGTTGAAAGGATGCGAATGTCGCCTAGAGGGGGTGAATAGGCGATTAAAACTTTTCCTAGAGTGGCTCAACACAGGCGGAATAAAACTAGCGTTTACTACCGCTCGGCCTAGAAAACAGATCCCTCTCTTTTTAGAATTAAATCGGTGAATATTCAAACGGTCATAACTTTTGAATGGTGACTCCGATTGACCCGATTCAAATTGCGTTGGAAAGAGGACGACAATAGCTACCCTATAAAGACAAAGTAGTACCATATCGTGCCCTTGCTCCAAAGAAGTATCAGTATATATCGTACAAACTAATCTGAAATACAAGACCTAGTACTACACTGGTAGTACTTTGCAGCCAAAATAGTTCTAGAGGGCTGATACCAAATGCGATATCCTATTACATAGTTGAAAGGATACGGATGTCTCCTAGAGGGGAGTGAATAGCCGATTAAAACTTTTCCTAGAGTGGCT
Source organism: Avena atlantica (assembly GCA_910589765.1). NCBI lineage: Eukaryota > Viridiplantae > Streptophyta > Magnoliopsida > Poales > Poaceae > Avena > Avena atlantica. The sequence goes on from OU342739.1 coordinate 308,924,416, forward strand.
CAACAAAACGGATATAAAAAACTCGCGTTACTACCGCTTGGCCTAGAAAACAGATCCCTTTCTTTTTAGAATTAAATCGGTGAATATTCAAACGGTCATAACTTTTGAATGGTGACTCCGATTGACCCGATTCAAATTGCGTTGGAAAGAGGACGACAATAGCTACCCTATAAAGGCAAAGCAGTACCATATCGTGCCATTGATCTAAACAAGTATCAGTATATATCGTGCAAACTACTCTGAAATACAAGACCTAGTACTATACAGGTAGTACTTTGTAGGGCTCATACCGACTGCACTATCCTATTACATAGTTGAAAGGATGCGGATGTCGCCTAGAGGGGGGTGAATAGGCGATTAAAACTTTTCCTAGAGTGGCTCAACAAAGACGTTTAAATCTAGCGTTTACTACCGCTCGTCCCAGAAAACAGATTCCTTTCTTTTTAGAATTAAATCGGTAAATATTCAAACGGTCATAAGTTTTGAATGGTGACTCCGATTGACCCGATTCAAATTGCGTTGGAAAGAGGACGACAATAGCTACCCTATAAAGGCAAAGCAGTCCCATATCGTGCCCTTGATCTAAACAAGTATCAGTATATATAGTACAAACTACTCTGAATACAAGACCTAGTACTATACTGGTAGTACTTTGCAGCCAAAATAGCTCAATAGGGCTGATACCAACTACACTATCCTATTACTTAGTTGAAAGGACACGGATGTCGCCTAGAGGGGGGTGAATAGGCGATTAAAACTTTTCCTAGAGTGGCTCAACACAGGCGGAATAAAACTAGCGTTTACTACCGCTCTGCCCAGAAAACAGATCCCTTTCTTTTTAGAATTAAATCGGTGAATATTCAAACGGTCATAACTTTTGAATGGTGACTCCGATTGACCCGACTCAAATTGCGTTGGAAAGAGGACGACAATAGCTACCCTATAAAGGCAAAGCAGTACCATATCGTGCCCTTGATATGAACAAGTATCAGTATATATCATACAAACTATTGAAATACAAGACCTAGTACTATACTGGTAGTACTTTGTAGCCAAAATAGTTCAATAGGGATGATACTGAATGCACTATCCTATTACATAGTTGAAAGGATGCGAATGTCGCCTAGAGGGGGTGAATAGGCGATTAAAAATTTTCCTAGAGTGGCTCAACAATGGCGGAATAAAACTAGCGTTTACTACTGCTCGGCCCAGAAAACAGATCCCTTTCTTTTTAGAATTAAATCGGTGAATATTCAAACGGTCATAAGTTTTGGAATGGTGACTCCGATTGACCCGATTCAAATTGCGTTGGAAAGAGGACGACAATAGCTACCCTATAAAGGCAAAGCAGTACCATATCGTGCCCTTGATCTAAACAAGTATCAGTATATATCGTACAAACTACTCTGAAATACAAGACCTAGTACTATACTGGTAGTACTTTGCAGCCAAAATAGCTCAATAGGGCTGATACCAACTACACTATCCTATTACTTAGTTGAAAGGACACGGATGTCGCCTAGAGGGGGGTGAATAGGCGATTAAAACTTTTCCTAGAGTGGCTCAACACACGCGGAATAAAACTAGCGTTTACTACCGCTCTGCCCAGAAAACAGATCCCTTTCTTTTTAGAATTAAATCGGTGAATATTCAAACGGTCATAACTTTTGAATGGTGACTCCGATTGACCCGACTCAAATTGCGTTGGAAAGAGGACGACAATAGCTACCCTATAAAGGAAAAGCAGTACCATATCGTGCCCTTGATCTGAACAAGTATCAGTATATATCGTACAAACTACTCTGAAATATAAGACCTAGTATTATACTGGTAGTACTTTGTAGCCAAAATAGTTCAATAGGGCTGATACCGAATACACTATCCTATTACATAGTTTGAAAGGATGCGATGTCGCCTAGAGGGGGGTTGAATAGGCGATTAAAACTTTTCCTAGAGTGGCTCAACAAAGGCGGAATTAAAACTAGCGTTTACTACCGCTCG
>OU342739.1:308926516-308999112 GCA_910589765.1 Avena atlantica
GTACTCCTTTGCCTTTATAGGGTAGCAATTGTCGTCCTCTTTCCAACGCAATTTGAATCGGGTCAATCGGAGTCACCATTCAAAGTTATGACCGTTTGAATATTCACAGATTTAATTCTAAAAAGAAAGAGATCTGTTTTCTGGGCCGAGCGGTAGTAAACGCTAGTTTTATTCCGCCTTTGTTGAGCCACTCTATGAAAACTTTTAATCGCCTATTCACCCCCCCTCTAGGCGACATTCGTATCCTTTCAACTATGCAATAGGATAGTGCAGTTGGTATCTGCCCTATTGAACTATTTTGGCTGCAAAGTACTACTAGTATAGTACTAGGTCTTGTATTTCAGAGTAGTTTGTACGATATATACTGATACTTGTTTAGATCAAGGGCACGATATGGTACTGCTTTGCCTTTATAGGGTAACTATTGTCGTCCTCTTTCCAACGCAATTTGAATCGGGTCAATCGGAGTCTCCATTCAAAAGTTATGACCGTTTGAATATTCATCGATTTAATTCTAAAAAGAAAGGAATCTGTTTTCTTGGCCGAGCGGTCGTAAACGCTAGTTTTATTCTGCCTTTGTTGAGCCACGATAGGAAAAGTTTTAATTTCCTATTCACCCCCCTCTAGGCGACATCCGTATCCTTTCAACTATGTAATAGGATAGTGCAGTTGGTATCAGCCCTATTGAACTATTTTGGCTGCAAATTACTACCAGTATACTACTAGGTCTTGTATTTCAGAGTAGTTTGTACGATATATACTGATACTTGTTTAGATCAAGGGCACGATATGGTACTGCTTTGCCTTTATAGGGTAGCTATTGTCATCCTCTTTCCAACGCAATTTGAATCGGGTCAATCAGAGTCACCATTCTAAAGTTATGACCGTTTGAATATTCACCAATTTAATTCTAAAAAGAAAGGGATCTGTTTTCTAGGCCGAGCGGTAGTAAACGCTAGATTTATTCCGCCTATGTTGAGCCACTTTAGGAAAAGTTTTAATCGCCTATTCATCCCCCCCTCTAGGCGACATCCATATCCTTTCAACTATGTAATAGGATAGTGATGTTGGTATCAGCCGTATTGAACTATTTTTGCTGCAAAGTACTACCAGTATAGTACTAGGTCTTGTATTTCAAATTAGTTTGTATGATATATACTGATACTTCTCTAGATCAAGGGCACGTTATGCTACTGCTATGCCTTTATAAGATAGCTATTGTCGTCCTCTTTCCAACGCAATTGGAATCGGGTCAATCGGAGTCACCATTCAAAAGTTATGACCGTTTGAATATTCATCGATTTAATTCTAAAAAGAAAGGGATATGTTTTCTGGGCCGAACGGTAGTAACGCTAGTTTTATTCCGCCTTTGTTGAGCCACTCTAGGAAAAGTTTTAATCGCCTATTCAGCCCCCCTCTAGACGACATCCGTATCCTTTCAACTATGTAATAGGATAGTGCAGTTGGTATCAGCCCTATTGAACTATTTTGGATGGAAAGTACTACCAGTATAGTACTAGGTCATGTATTTCAGAGTAGTTTGTACGATATATACTTTTTATACTTATTAAGATCAAGGGCATGATATGGTACTGCTTTGCCTTTATAGGGTAGCTATTGTCGTCCTCTTTCCAACACAATTTGAATCGTGTCAATCGGAGTCACCATTCAAAAGTTATGACCATTTCAATATTCAACGATTTAATTCTAAAAAGAAGGGATCTGTTTTCTGGACGAGCGGTAGTAAATGCTAGTTTTATTCCGCCTTTGTTGAGACACTCTATGAAAAGTTTTAATCACATATTCACCCCCCTCTAGGCGAAATTCGTATCCTTTCAACTATGCAATAGGATAGTGTAGTTGGTATCAGCCCTATTGAACTATTTTGGCTGCAAAGTACTACCAGTATAGTACTAGGTCTTGAATTTCAGAGTAGTTTGTACAATATATAATGATACTTGTTTAGGTCAAGGGCACGATATGGTACTGCTTTGCCTTTATAGGGTAGCTATTGTCGTCCTCTTTCCAATGCAATTTGAATCGGGTCAATCGGAGTCTCCATTCAAAAGTTATGACCGTTTGAATATTCACCGATTTAATTCTAAAAAGAAAGGAATCTGTTTTCTAGGCCGAGCGGTAGTAAACGCTATTTTTATTCCGCCTTTGTTGAGCCACTCTAGGAAAAGTTTTAATCGCCTATTCACCCTCCCTCTAGGCGACATATGTATCCTTTCAACTATGTAATAGGATAGTGCAGTTGGTATCATCCCTATTGAAATATTTTTGCTGCAAAGTACAACCAGTATAGTACTAGGTCTTGTATTTGAGAGTACTTTGTACTATATATACTGATACTTGTTTAGATCAAGGGCACGATATGGTACTGCTTTGCCTTTATAGGGTAGCTATTGTCGTCCTCTTTCCAACGCAATTTGAATCGGGTCAATCGGAGTCACCATTCAAAAGTTATGACCGTTTGAATATTCACCGATTTAATTCTAAAAAGAAAGGGATCTGTTTTCTGGGCCGAGCGGTAGTAAACGCTAGTTTTATTCCGCCTATGTTGAGCCACTCTAGGAAAGTTTTAATCGCCTATTCATTCCCCCTCTAGGCGACATCCGTATCCTTTCAACTATGTAATAGGATAGTGATGTTGGTATCAGCCGTATTGAACTATTTTTGCTGCAAAGTACTACCAATATAGTACTAGGTCTTGTATTTCAAATTAGTTTGTATGATATATACTGATACTTCTCTAGATCAAGGGCACGTTATGCTACTGCTATGCCTTTATAAGATAGCTATTGTCGTCCTCTTTCCAACGCAATTTGAATCGGGTGAATCGGAGTCACCATTCAAAAGTTATGACCGTTTGAATATTCATCGATTTAATTCTAAAAAGAAAGGGATATGTTTTCTGGGCCGAACGGTAGTAACGCTAGTTTTATTCCGTCTTTGTTGAGCCACTCTAGGAAAAGTTTTAATCGCCTATTCAGCCCCCCTCTAGACGACATCCGTATCCTTTCAACTATGTAATAGGATAGTGCAGTTGGTATCAACCCTATTGAACTATTTTGGATGGAAAGTACTACCAGTATAGTACTAGGTCATGTATTTCAGAGTAGTTTGTACGATATATACTTTTTATACTTATTTAGATCAAGGGCATGATATGGTACTGCTTTGCCTTTATAGGGTAGCTATTGTCGTCCTCTTTCCAACACAATTTGAATCGTGTCAATCGGAGTCACCATTCAAAAGTTATGACCATTTCAATATTCAACGATTTAATTCTAAAAAGAAAGGGATCTGTTTTCTGGGACGAGCGGTAGTAAATGCTAGTTTTATTCCGCCTTTGTTGAGACACTCTATGAAAAGTTTTAATCACATATTCACCCCCCTCTAGGCGACATTCGTATCCTTTCAACTATGCAATAGGATAGTGTAGTTGGTATCAGCCCTATTGAACTATTTTGGCTGCAAAGTACTACCAGTATAGTACTAGGTCTTGAATTTCAGAGTAGTTTGTACAATATATAATGATACTTGTTTAGGTCAAGGGCACGATATGGTACTGCTTTGCCTTTATAGGGTAGCTATTGTCGTCCTCTTTCCAATGCAATTTGAATCGGGTCAATCGGAGTCTCCATTCAAAAGTTATGACCGTTTGAATATTCACCGATTTAATTCTAAAACGAAAGGGATCTGTTTTCTGGGCCGAGCGGTAGTAAACGCTATTTTTATTCCGCCTTTGTTGAGCCACTCTAGGAAAAGTTTTAATCGCCTATTCACCCTCCCTCTAGGCGACATATGTATCCTTTCAACTATGTAATAGGATAGTGCAGTTGGTATCATCCCTATTGAAATATTTTTGCTGCAAAGTACTATCAGTATAGTACTAGGTCTTGTATTTGAGAGTACTTTGTACTATATATACTGATACTTGTTTAGATCAAGGGCACGATATGGTACTGCTTTGCCTTTATAGGGTAGCTATTGTCGTCCTCTTTCCAACGCAATTTGAATCGGGTCAATCGGAGTCACCATTCAAAAGTTATGACCGTTTGAATATTCACCGATTTAATTCTAAAAAGAAAGGGATCTGTTTTCTGGGCCGAGCGGTAGTAAACGCTAGTTTTATTCCGCCTATGTTGAGCCACTCTAGGAAAAGTTTTAATCGCCTATTCATTCCCCCCTCTAGGCGACATCCGTATCCTTTCAACTATGTAATAGGATAGTGATGTTGGTATCAGCCGTATTGAACTATTTTTGCTGCAAAGTACTACCAATATAGTACTAGGTCTTGTATTTCAAATTAGTTTGTATGATATATACTGATACTTCTCTAGATCAAGGGCACGTTATGCTACTGCTATGCCTTTATAAGATAGCTATTGTCGTCCTCTTTCCAACGCAATTTGAATCGGGTCAATCGGAGTCACCATTCAAAAGTTATGACCGTTTGAATATTCATCGATTTAATTCTAAAAAGAAAGGGATATGTTTTCTGGGCCGAACGGTAGTTACGCTAGTTTTATTCCGCCTTTGTTGAGCCACTCTAGGAAAAGTTTTAATCGCCTATTCAGCCCCCCTCTAGACGACATCCGTATCCTTTCAACTATGTAATAGGATAGTGCAGTTGGTATCAGCCCTATTGAACTATTTTGGATGGAAAGTACTACCAGTATAGTACTAGGTCATGTATTTCAGAGTAGTTTGTACGATATATACTTTTTATACTTATTTAGATCAAGGGCATGATATGGTACTGCTTTGCCTTTATAGGGTAGCTATTGCCGTCCTCTTTCCAACACAATTTGAATCGTGTCAATCGGAGTCACCATTCAAAAGTTATGACCATTTCAATATTCAACGATTTAATTCTAAAAAGAAAGGGATCTGTTTTCTGGGACGAGCGGTAGTAAATGCTAGTTTTATTCCGCCTTTGTTGAGACACTCTATGAAAAGTTTTAATCACATATTCACCCCCCTCTAGGCGACATTCATATCCTTTCAACTATGCAATAGGATAGTGTAGTTGGTATCAGCCCTATTGAACTATTTTGGCTGCAAAGTACTACCAGTATAGTACTAGGTCTTGAATTTCAGAGTAGTTTGTACAATATATAATGATACTTGTTTAGGTCAAGGGCACGATATGGTACTGCTTTGCCTTTATAGGGTAGCTATTGTCGTCCTCTTTCCAATGCAATTTGAATCGGGTCAATCGGAGTCTCCATTCAAAAGTTATGACCGTTTGAATATTCACCGATTTAATTCTAAAACGAAAGGGATCTGTTTTCTGGGCCGAGCGGTAGTAAACGCTATTTTTATTCCGCCTTTGTTGAGCCACTCTAGGAAAAGTTTTAATCGCCTATTCACCCTCCCTCTAGGCGACATATGTATCCTTTCAACTATGTAATAGGATAGTGCAGTTGGTATCATCCCTATTGAATTATTTTTGCTGCAAAGTACTATCAGTATAGTACTAGGTCTTGTATTTGAGAGTACTTTGTACTATATATACTGATACTTGTTTAGATCAAGGGAAAGATATGGTACTGCTTTGCCTTTATAGGGTAGCTATTGTCGTCCTCTTTCCAACGCAATTTGAATAGGGTCAATCGGAGTCACCATTCAAAAGTTATGACCGTTTGAATATTCACCGATTTAATTCTAAAAAGAAAGGGATCTGTTTTCTGGGCCGAGCGGTAGTAAACGCTAGTTTTATTCCGCCTTTGTTGAGCCACTCTAGGAAAAGTTTTAGTCGCCTATTTACCCCCCCCCCCCTCTAGGCGACACCCGTATCCTTTCAACTATGTAATAGGATAGTGATGTTGGTATCCGCCGTATTGAACTATTTTGGATGCAAAGTACTACCAATATAGTAGTAGGTCTTGTATTTCAGAGTAGTTTGTACGATATATACTTTTTATACTTATTTAGATCAAGGTCACGACATGGTACTGCTTTGCCTTTATAGGGTAGCTATTATCGTCCTCTTTCCAATGCAATTTGAATCGGGTCCATCGGAATCACCATTCAAAAGTTATCATCGTTTAAATATTCACCGATTTAATTCTAAAAAGAAAGGGATCTGTTTTCTAGGCCGAGCGATAGTTTTTATTCCGCCATTGTTGAGCCACTCTATGAAAAAATTTAATCGCCTATTCACCCCCCTCTCTAGGTGATATCCGTATCCTTTCAAATATGTAATAGGATAATGCAGTTGGTATCAGCCATATTGAACTATTTTGGCTGCAAAGTACTACCAGTATAGTACTAGGTCTTATATTTCAGAGTAGTTTGTACGATATATACTGATACTTGTTTAGATCAAGGGCACGATATGGTACTGCTTTGCCTTTATAGGGTAGCTATTATCGTCCTCTTTCCAACGCAATTTGAATCGGGTTAATCGGAGTCACCATACAAAAGTTATGACCGTTTAAATATTCACCGATTTAATTATAAAAAGAAAGGGATATGTTTTCTAGGCCGAGCGGTAGTAAACGCTAGTATTATTCCACCTTTGTTGAGCCACTCTAGGAAAAGTTTTAATCGCCTATTCACCCCCCTCTAGGCGACATCTGTATCCTTTCAACTATGTAATAGGATAGTGCAGTTTGGATCAGCCGTATTGAACTATTTTGGTTGCAAAGTACTACCAGTATAGTACCAGGTCTTGTATTTCAGAGTAGTTTGTACGATATATACTGATACTTGTTTAGATCAAGGGCACGATATGGTACTGCTTTGCCTTTATAGGGTAGCTATTGTCGTCCTCTTTCCAACGCAATTTGAATCGGGTCAATCGGAGTCACCATTCAAAAGTTATGACCGTTTGAATAGTCACCGATTTAATTCTAAAAAGAAAGGGATATGTTTTCTGGGCCGAGCGGTAGTAAACGCTAGTTTTATTCCGCCTTTGTTGAGCCACGCTAGGAAAAGTTTTAATCGCCTATTCATCCCCTCTAGGCGACATCCGTATCCTTTCAATTATGTAATAGGATAGTGTAGTTGGTATCAGCCCAATTGAACTATTTTGGATGCAAAGTACTACCAGTATAGTAATAGGTCTTGTATTTCAGAGTAGTTTGTACGATATATACTTTTTATACTTATTTAGATCAAGGGCATGATATGCTACTGCTTTGCCTTTATAGGGTAGCTATTGTCGTCCTCTTTCCAACGCAATTTGAATCGGGTCAATCGGAGTCACCATTCAAAAGTTATGACCATTTCAATATTCACCGATTTAATTCTAAAAAGAAAGGGATCTGTTTTCTGGGCCGAGCGGTAGTAAATGCTAGTTTTATTCCTCCTTTGTTGAGACACTCTATGAAAAGTTTTAATCGCATATTCACCCCCCTCTAGGCGACATTCGTATCCTTTCAACTACGCAATAGGATAGTGTAGTTGGTATCAGCCCTATTGAACTATTTTGGCTGCAAAGTACTACCAGTATAGTACTAGGTCTTGAATTTCAGAGTAGTTTGTATGATATATACTGATACTTGTTTAGGTCAAGGGCATGATATGGTACTGCTTTGCCTTTATAGGGTAGCTATTGTCGTCCTCTTTCCAACGCAATTTGAATCGGGTCAATCGGAGTCTCCATTCAAAAGTTATGACCGTTTGAATATTCACCGATTTAATTCTAAAACGAAAGGGATCTGTTTTCTGGGCCAAGCGATAGTAAACGCTAGTTTTATTCCGCCTTTGTCGAGCCACTCTAGGAAAAGTTTTAATCGCCTATTCACCCCCCCTCTAGGAGACATCCGTATCCTTTCAACTATGTAATAGGATAGTGCAGTTGGTATCAGCCCTATTGAACTATTTTTGCTGCAAAGTACTACCAGTATAGTACTAGGTCTTGTATTTCAGAGTAGTTTGTACGATATATACTGATACTTGTTTAGATCAAGGGCACGATATGGTACTTCTTTGCCTTTATAGGGTAGCTATTGTCATCCTCTTTCCAATGCAATTTGAATCGGGTCAATCGGAGTCTCCATTCAAAAGTTATGACCGTTTGAATATTCACCGATTTAATTCTAAAATGAAAGGGATCTGTTTTCTGGGCCAAGCGGTAGTAAACGCTAGTTTTATTCCGCCTATGTTGAGCCACTCTAGGAAAAGTTTTAATCGCCTATTCACGCCTCCTCTAGGCGACATCTGTATACTTTCAACTATGCAATAGGATAGTGAAGTTGGTATCAGCCGTATTGAACTATTTTGGCTTCAAAGTACTACCAGTAAAATACTAGGTCTTGTATTTCAGAGTAGTTTGTACAATATATACTGATAATTATTTAGATCAAGGGCACGTTATGGTACTGCTTTGCCTTTATAGGATCGCTATTGTCGTCCTCTTTCCAACGCAATTTGAATCGGGTCAATCGGAGTCACCATTCAAAAGTTATGACCGTTTGAATATTCATCGATTTAATTCTAAAAAGAATGGGTTCTGTTTTCACGGTCGAGCCGTAGTAAATGCAAGTTTTATTCCGCCTTTGTTGATCCACAATAGGAAAAGTTTTAATCGCCTATTCACCCCCCCCCCTCTAGGCGACATCCGTATCCTTTCAACTATGTAATAGGATAGTGCAGTTGGTATCAGCCCTATTGAACTATTTTGGCTGCAAAGTACTACCCGTATAGTACTAGGTCTTGTATTTCAGAGTAGTTTGTACGATATATACTGATACTTGATTTGATCAAGGGCACGATATGGTACTGCTTTGCCTTTATAGGGTAGCTATTGTCGTCCTCTTTCCAACGCAATTTGAATCGGCTCAATCGGAGTCACCATCCAAAAGTTATGACCATTTGAATATTCACTGATTTAATTCTAAAAAGAAAGGGATCTGTTTTCTGTGTCGAGCGGTAGTAAACGCTAGTTTTATTCCGCCTTTGTTGAGCCACTCAAGGAAAACTTTTAATCGCCTATTCACCCCCCCTCTAGGAGACATCCGTATCCTTTCAACTATGTAATAGGATAGTGCTGTTGGTATGAGCCCTATTGAACTATTTTTGCTGCAAAGTACTACCAGTATAGTACTAGGTCTTGTATTTCAGAGTAGTTTGTATGATATATACTGATACTTTTTTAGATCAAGGAAACGATATGGTATTGCTTTGCCTTTATAGGGTAGCTATTGTCGCCCTCTTTCCAACGCAATTTGAATTGGGTCAATCGGAGTCACCATTCAAAAGTTATGACCGTTTGAATATTCATCGATTTAATTCTAAAATGAAAGGGATCTGCTTTCTGGGCCGAGCGGTAGTAAACGCTAGTTTTATTCCGCCTTTGTTGAGCCACTCTAGGAAAACTTTTAATCGCCTATTCACCCCCCCTCTAGGCGACATATGTATCCTTTCAACTATGTAATAGGATAGTGCAATTGGTATCAACCCTATTGAACGATTTTGGCTGCAAAGTACTACCAGTATTGTAACATCCTGATTTTTACGGGTCTATTTTTTTTTCAGAAAAGGATGTTGCGACAAAATAAAACAAATAATATTTTATTTGGAGTTCTTAGAATTAATTCCAAACTATATGGGGTTAATTAGACATTTGGATCATCTGTTAAATCCTCTATTAATAATATTTGGATCTAACCTTGATTTGCCAATGCGATTTCAATTTGGCTTTTATTCTGTTTCTAATTGAATTTGGTATTTCCCATATATATACGTATATGCACATGCACGTGCATGGCTGGGGGCAGGTACACCTGACTTGCAATTTTCCTCGATTCCGTACGTACCAGCTCTCTAATTTTTTCCTTGTTGCAACCCATCGATTCAACAGCCCAAAGCCTTTATAGTTGCAGCGTCGCATGCTCCAATCGCATCGGCCTCGAGGCCCAGTTGACCAGCACCCAGGCTAGCTGCCCAGCGGAATCCGTAGTTGCTCGACCTCGCGCGTCAGGAGTCCGTGTACGGTACGTATAGCGTCTTCGACGCTGATTCTTCGGCAGCCGCAAACACCGCCTCCCATCGACATAAAAAGCTTCCAGTTCGTCGCCTCTCTCCTCTTTTTAACCCACCGCCGCCACCTAGAACCCTAGCTCGAAAAACGGATCTAATCTCGCGAAGCTCCGCGAGACCGCCGCTGAGCGCCACTCGCGTTCCCGATGAAACCGGCCACGGGAGAAGGAGCAGCTGCGCCGCAAGGAACAAGAGGAGGAGGAGGGCTGATTCGTGGAACTAGAAAGAGAAACCACGGATCACGTTCGACGTACTTCTCCGCCGTTCCAGCTCAGTTCATCGCCTTCGGCGGACGATTGTGTCACGCTCGGTAAGCCCCAGCCAAAATCCTTGCACACACGTGTTAGTCTAGATGCGACCTACCTCCTAGACATAGTCGCTGGTACTAATTTTATAGTTGCGCGGTTGCGGTGAACCGAATGTCGTTCGTTGGCATGAACATATTAGACCACCGTGGATACGCTTTATGGTCTCGAGCCCAACGTAGGAAACCTTCCAAAGAGCCTTAGGAATCCAGCAGCTACTTAAGATTGAGATTATAATGCCTGGTTAATCAAATTATTTGATACATATGAATAAGGTAGTGCACGCGGTTTGCTCCGGTAGAGTTTACAACCAGGTACTGCTGCTAGGTGATTTCAGTGTTAGCTCAGCTCAGTCCGAGTATACAACCAGGTACTGCTGCTGCTACTGGTTATACATGCCCAGCTATAGGACCGATTGTTAGAGTTTTGCTACCATACGTATATCTTTTATATTGCAGGATTTAGTTAATTGGATTTTTATCGGTAGAGCATGGCCAGGACGCATGTACGTCTTCATCAGTGTTGCTTGCTTTTCATACTTGTACATGACAGTATAAGTTTTGTACTCGCACTGTTTACCCATCGTGCTGGTTATTAAATTAACAGATGGGTCTGTAGCTGGCATAATCTAGGTTTATAGTAATACCGGGATACGGTTAGTATTGTTTGCATGTTAGGTATGCTTAGTATTGTATGTAGAAATATTCTGATTCTAGTTGATCTTACGTGTGCTATTATTGCATGTATGCAATCACAGTAGCTTTTGACATGTTCTCTTAGTTCACGTGTATGCAATAACTAGCATATGATATGGTTGTGCATGGCATGTTTATATCTATGCCAGCTATATGGGCTATATTAAAATTATATTATTTTTCTAGTATTATTATTAGTAGAGAACGATAGACCGACCCTTATACCCCGACCGTTCAACGTGGCCAGCGAACTTGGATCTTTTTATTTGGATCTTTTCATTTGGATTTTTATTTGTGGTTATTCGGAGTTTGTATTTATGTGTGATTTATCGTTATGACGAGTAGGGAGTGACGAGTTCGATCAGAATCAAGACTACGAGAAAGAGCAGAACAACAACAACGAAGGCATGCCTCTTTCATAATTATCCCATGTTTTACAAGTGCATCTTATTTATTGTTTTACAAATATTACTGCTATTTTGGATACACACATACTTGATACACCTGTCGCCATACACTACCCTGAGTAGAGATTATATAGTAATCCTGTTAGAGTAGATTGCTTAGCCATGCTCAATAATATTTAGGATCCTTGATCTTCCCTCTTCGGAGGAATTGGATGACCCTCGGGTCGCATATACACTTTTGAAACTTGTTGAGCTCGTTGAGCTAGCCATTGTTGCTTCCTTCTACTCTATTCTACTCTGGGTGAAACTTACCATCTAAACACTGGCGCGGGCGACAGCTGGATCAAAGGAAGGAGCGATTGGCTGCCCTTCACTAGATGGAGGGAGCAATCCGTCGTTCGTGCCGCATGAGGGCCTAATAAGTCTTGGATTTGAGATTGTGACCACCGTACAACCACATGCTATAATGGGCACTGGCTTGGTTAAGTAGGTTAGTCAGCCTTAGGTGTCGATGTCGCCGTACCGCTGATGAGGTGTCTGCCTACGGGGGAGCCTTCGGCACAGATGGGGGGACCGGTTTGGGGACATACTCTCAGTTCCGTGCGCCAGACCCGGTGGGCTCGTCACATCTTTGGGGGATCTAACTAAAAGACCTTGTCACGATTCCGATCTGCCGGTACACCAAATGGTGTGTACTAAACCAGCGGCCACTGGTGGGCGACAAGACGGGGTTGTGTCGTGTGGAAAAAGTGTACAACCTCTGAAGAGTTAAAACTATTTGAATAGCCGTGTCCACGGTCATGGACAACACATGAATCCTTCTTGACATACAGGAACCTGTCTTGCTACTTCCCTCTTTGCCTCTATCCTTTTCTCGGAATCTGATGAAGTAGGTGAGTTGTCGAGGACAACCACAATGATGAGAAACACCACATTGATGATAAAACATGTTTTCGTCAAAACTTTCTTTTATCAAAACTACTATGAGTTGCAAATAAAATTGGCTTTTATGCAAAAGAACCATATGACCTCCACATAAAGCCACATGTAGTTATAACAGGTTTTGCATAAGGGGTATGTTGAGTACTCTATGTACTCATGGCAATCCTTTTGTTGAAATCGAGAATACTATGAAGGGGAGGATTACGACTGCTATGATGACGCTGATGAGTGAGGCCTCGTGGACTACATCGACTGCCTGTGGCTGAGATGGAGTCGCTACGCATTTTATTTCCGCTGTTTTTCTGGTTGTAATAAATGTCACAAGACATTATACTATGTGGCTATTTCTATTCAAACTTTGTAATAATTACTTTTTGAACGTTATGCAATGGTATTCATTTCGCTGTGTCGTGAACTTGATCTTGGGATTGACGAGATGCACAGGAGGTCTGGAGGTTAAATTCCGGTCCTCACAGAAGTGGTCTCAGAGCCGACGTTGACCTAGTCGCGTGGCCTTAGTTAGAATGGAAAGCCCTAGTATCCTACTTTATACTAAAGCTATATGTTACAAATAAAAATATGTTTCTTGCTATAACTTGTCTACCTTATTTTGGCTTCTACAAAATTCTGATACTGATCATACTTGTCTTATTCAAATATTCGTAGATGGCCATTTTCTCGACCCGCAGGATTGAAGAGTTTGGCAACCTGGGACGGGAGTTTCGTGACATGCTCACCCATTTGGGCTATGAGCGTGACCCAGAGGCTACTGGACGTACCCGACAGTCACTTTGGGATGAGGAATACGTGAGGGTGACTCTAGTGGTGTACCCTAGTCTATTCTCGCCTGGACGTCGTGAGAGACTTAGAGGGTACACGTTCCATGCGATCGGAGAGGACTTCGCAGAGGGCACCATTGGCACCATTCGCGAGGCACTACATAAGCTGGCATGGGATTACAGGGAGAAGCTACGTGACACTCCGTTCCGTTACTTCGCCTATCGGAATGATGGAGGACAGCTACTCCAAGACGAGAGGTACCGTCAGGAGGAGGATGATCCCACGATCATTCACATGGCATCACTGAACTTCGGACTAGAACGCCAGTTGGTCATCACCACAAGAATGCTAGATGAAGCAATTCTCCGTGGCCACCGCTACCACGATCGAATTGACACTCTACGGGAGCAGCTCGCGGATGCCAACGCAGCTTTGGACGCGGCTAATGCTGCTCGTGACGCTGCTGAAGTTGCTCGTGACGCTGCTGAAGTTGCTCGTGACATTGTTGAAGCTACCACGGAGGATGCCATCGTTGCAGTGCAGGAGGCCGAGGCCGCTACGGCGACCGCGCTGGCAGTCCATGGCGGCGAAGGACAGGGACCAGAGCTACAACAACCGGCACCTCAAGCCCCGCAGCGCATAGCCCGAAATCATCCTCGCATGATGGTCACTCGGACGAAGAAGAGCCTGCGTGCACAGAAGCGTTGCATCAAGCGTCGGCCTATCGTGGCGCCGTTTCTCGCTCTGCCGGCACCGGCGTATGCACAACAAGGTCCAGCTGACAGTTCACAGGAAGAGACGGATCCAGAAGAGCGAATTCCTGCTAGCTCGGAGGAGGAGTCCACAGATGAACCTTTTGAACCGTAGCCATGGAAGCAACGGAACAACCACATGTGATACACGGAGTGCCTACACAGACGAGTATTAATATAGGGACCATGAGAGAAGACCTTTATTGAGTTATTATTAAATGAGTGTGAGAACTCGTTAGCTATTTTATCTATATACTTGGTGTGTGCTAGTAGACTACCGATCTATGCATTATGCATGTGGTGTAGCTAAATTCTCTTTGCTTGTTTGAACCATGGTGTGTGAGCTATGAAATTATTGCTTTTGGATTGGAGTTTTGTGGTTCTATTTGTCTCTCTGCCATGTTTGAAATTATTGGTGTGGGGTAGTCAATATTCCCTCTTATCTAATCCTAATGTGAACGACAACAGGATGAATGCCAACAGAGGTCGTGGTCGCGGAGGACGTGGACGTGGACGTGGTCGTGGACCAGCTTTCCAGGGGAACATCCCCGAAGGTGAAGTCCATGACACTGATACGGACACCGAGGATGAGGGAAACCAGCCGCCACCACCACCGCTGCCACCGGACATGGCGCAAGTGATGTTGATGCAAACCCAGTTACTGCAGCAGATGGCCGCTAATCTGGCAAACCAGAACCAGAACTTCAACCAGAATCAGAACCAGAATCAGAACCAGAACCAGAACCAGCCGCCACCGCAGTCCAAGATACCTGAGTTCATGAGGACAAAGCCGCCTACATTTGGGGGGTCGGCTGATCCTATTGAGGCTGATGATTGGTTGAAGGACATTCGTCGGAAGCTCAATCTGGTGAATGTCAATGCTTAGGACCGTGTGAAGTTTGCTGCCCACCAACTCAAGGGAGTCGCCGCAGATTGGTGGGAGAACTATTATGATGCACATGATGATGCTGAGGGGATCACCTGGAATGAGTTTGCAGAGGCTTTCCGCACTACGCACATTCCTGCTGGTCTCATGGAACTGAAGCGGGATGAATTCCGAGCTCTAGTTCAGGGAAAGATGTCAGTTTCTGAATACTGGGACAGATTCACACAGTTATCTCGATATGGGAAGGCGGATATCCCTACTGAAGCAGACAAGACTACAAGGTTTCTGAGGGGATTGAACCCAGGTCTGAAGGATAGGTTGGTGTCTCATGATTTCCCCAACTTCCAGAGTTTGGTTAAAAAGGAAATTCTGCAAGAGAACTCCAAGAGGGAACTGGAGGAACACCGCAAACGCAAGGCACCACAGGGTCATGGGGCAGGGAGCTCATGCCAGAAGAACAATAACAACCCATGTTATCGTGCACCAGCTCCCAAGACGGCGAATCCTAATCACAACTATTCGCACAATGCATACCGTACTCCGAGAGCTGAAGTCGGAGGAAACCATGCCAACACTGCTGGAAAAGCATGCTACAACTGTGGCGTAGAGGGACACTTTGCTGCAGCGTGTCCGAGCAAGAAGAACACGGGGCCGACACCAGTGAAGTTCAATTTGGGGTCTGTAGCCAAGACACCAGCAGCGGGACGTGGACGAGGCATACTGCCTACCCCAGGAGGCGCAGCTCACGCGTCAGGACAGCCAGGGCGTGGTCAAGTTAACCATGTCACGGCCGAACAAGCTCATGAAGCCTCAGATGTTGTTCTTGGTATGTTCCCAATCAACTCATGCTATGGTTCAGTACTTTTTGATTCTGGAGCTTCCCATTCGTTTGTTTCCAAGAAATTTGTTGAAAAACATCATTTGAAAACTAAGGGTATGAATCAGGAGATGTCAGTACAATCACCTGGGGGAATTCTTAGGACAGGTTTAAGGTGTCCTAAAGTGATCATAACGATCGAAGGAGTAGAGTTTCTAGCAAACCTCATAGTGTTAGACTCTAAAGGCTTAGATGTCATTCTAGGCATGAACTGGTTAACAAGACACAAGGCTATGCTAGATTGTGGCCTTAGAGCGGTAACACTGACCAGTCCTAATGGAACTGTGGTGGACTATAAACCGGAGTTAGCATCCCAAACAGCAGTGGATAGTATATTGAACAGCTTGAAGGAGATGGATGTGTCTGATGTTAGAGTGGTCAAGGAATACCCAGATGTTTTTCCGGAGGATTTACCAGGTCTTCCACCAGACCGTGAGATAGAGTTTGCTATTGAGTTAGTTCCAGGCACCGCACCTATTGCAAAAAGACCATATAGAATGCCGGCAAATGAGCTAGCTGAGATGAAGAAGCAAATTCAGGATCTTGTGGAGAAGGGATATGCTAGACCGAGCACCTCACCTTGGGGAGCACCGGTGTTGTTTGTGAAAAAGAAGGATGGTACCATGCGCATGTGTGTGGATTACCGTGCCCTGAATGAAGTAACCATCAAAAATAAATACCCTTTGCCAAGGATTGATGATCTATTCGATCAGTTGAAGGGAGCTTCAGTGTTCTCGAAGATAGATCTCAGGTCAGGATATCATCAATTGAAAATCCGACCACAAGACATACCTAAGACAGCCTTTATGACTCGGTATGGTCTGTATGAGTTTCTAGTGATGTCATTTGGGCTCACGAATGCACCAGCTTACTTCATGAATTTGATGAATAAAGTGTTCATGGACTGCTTAGATAAGTTCGTTGTGGTGTTCATTGATGATGTGTTGATTTACTCTCATAATGAAGAAGAGCATGAGAAACACCTTCGGATTGTTCTCGAAAGGCTTAGAGAACATCAACTCTATGCCAAGTTTAGCAAGTGTGAGTTTTGGTTGAAGCAAGTGGACTTTCTTGGTCATGTCATCTCAGCTGAAGGAGTAGCAGTTGATCCAGCTAAAGTGGAGTCGGTACTTAATTGGGAGCAACCAAAGAATGTCTCAGAGATACGTAGCTTCCTCGGACTTGCCGGATACTATCGCCGCTTCATAGAAGATTTCTCGAGGATTGCACGCCCGATGACGCAGTTGATCAAGAAGGACAAAAAGTTTGAGTGGACACCAGCTTGCGAGACTAGTTTTCAAGAGCTCAAGAAGAGATTAACGTCTGCTCCAGTTCTGATCTTGCCTGATATCCGGAAGGATTTTGAAGTTTATTGTGATGCTTCCAAGCAAGGTTTGGGTTGTGTACTCATGCAACAAGGCAAAGTGGTGGCCTATGCATCGAGACAGTTACGCCCGCATGAGGTGAACTATCCTACTCATGATTTGGAATTGGCTGTTGTAGTGCATGCCCTGAAGATTTGGAGACATTAACTTATTGGTAATCGTTGCGAGATATATACGGACCACAAGAGCTTAAAGTATATTTTCACTCAGCCTGATTTGAATCTGAGACAGAGGAGATGGTTGGAATTAATCAAGGACTATAACATTGGCGTCAATTACCACCCTGGTAAAGCCAATCTCGTAGAGGATGCGTTGAGTAGAAAGGTTTATTGCAATAACCTGACGATTCGGAAAGCTCAACCAAAGTTGCATGAGGAATTCAGAAAGTTGAACCTGAATGTTAGCCTTGCTGAGAATGAAGAGGTGCTAGAAGTGAAGTTCACTCTAGCAAGGAAATTGAAGAGATTCGAGCGAAGATCAAGTTAGGGGAAACACCTGAATACAAGGAGGATGAAAAAGGAAGCATTTGGTTTCGAAATCGTCTGCTGGTACCGGACCAAAAGGAGCTTAAGGATTCGATTATGAAGGAAGCACACGAATCAGCATACTCCATACACCCGGGGAGTACGAAGATGTACCATGATCTTCGAGACAGTTTCTGGTGGTCTAGCATGAAGCGGGAGATTGCGTAATATGTGTCTCAGTGTGATGTATGTCGAAGAGTCAAGGCTGAGCATCAGAAGCCTGCAGGATTACTTCAACCACTCAAGGTTCCTGAGTCAAAATGGGAAGAAATCGGGATGGATTTCATTACAGGACTTCCTAGGACATCGTCAGGATATGATTCTATTTGGGTCATCGTAGATCGATTAACCAAGTCAGCTCATTTTATTCCAGTGAAGACTACATATAAGGGTGAGAAATTGGCCGAATTATACATGGCCAGAATTGTCTGCCTACACGGAGTTCCTAAAAAAGATAGTGTCTGATCGAGGTACCCAATTTACCTCCAGGTTTTGGAAGAATGTACATGAGGTCTTAGGCACACAGTTGAACTTCAGCACTGCTTATCACCCGCAAACAGATGGACAGACTGAACGAGTGAACCAGATCTTGGAAGACATGCTTAGGGCATGCGCATTGACTTGCCAGCGCACTTGGGACAAGAGTTTGCCGTATGCAGAGTTCTCTTATAACAACATCTTTCAGGCAAGCTTGGAAATGTCTCCATTTGAATTTTTGTATGGATGGAAGTGCCGCACTCCACTCAATTGGCATGATGTGGGAGAGAACCAGGTATTTGGACCTGATACCCTGGAGGAGGCAGATAAGCAAGTAAGGATGATTCAGGAAAGGCTACGAGCTGCCCAATCTAGACAGAAAGTTTATGCCGATAAACGTCGTCATGATTTGACATTTCAGAAGGGTGATGATGTGTACTTGAAGGTATCCCCACTTCGTGGAATGCGCCGTTTCGGACTTAAGGGAAAGTTGGCACCACGATATATTGGACCCTTTACAATCACAGCTCGTCGTGGTGAAGTCGCATATGAGTTGGATTTACCAGAGAAGCTATCCAAGGTGCACAACGTATTCCATGTATCCCAGCTAAAGAAATGTTTTGCTAAGCCGGAGGAAGAGGCTCGGAAAACCTCTTTAGATGCCATAGATGTTCAAGATGATTTGACTTATGAAGAGTATCCGGTAAAAATTCTCGATGAGCAGTTAAGGACAACTAGAAGAAATATTATCAAGTTCTGCAAAGTCCAATGGAGTAATCACAGTGAGGAGGAAGCGACATGGGAACGAGAAGATCCTCTCCGCGAGGAATTCCCAAATCTATTCTCTTAGGCTGAATCTCGGGGTCGAGATTCCTTGTAAGGGGGGTAGAATTGTAACATCCTGATTTTTGCGGGTCTATTTTTTTTAAAGAAAAGGATGTTGCGACAAAATAAAACAAATAATATTTTATTTGGAGTTCTTAGAATTAATTCCAAACTATATGGGGTTAATTAGACATTTGGATCATCTGTTAAATCCTCTATTAATAATATTTGGATCTAACCTTGATTTGCCAATGCGATTTCAATTTGGCTTTTATTCTGTTTCTAATTGAATTTGGTATTTCCCATATATATACGTATATGCACATGCACGTGCATGGCTGGGGGCAGGTACACCCGACTTGCTATTTTCCTCGATTTCGTACGTACCAGCTCTCTAATTTTTTCCTTGTTGCAACTCATCGATTCAACATCCCAAAGCCTTTATAGTTGCAGCGTCGCATGCTCCAATCGCATCGGCCTCGAGGCCCAGTTGACCAGCACCCAGGCTAGCTGCCCAGCGGAATCCGTAGCTGCTCGACCTCGCGCGGCAGGAGTCCGTGTACGGTACGTATAGCGTCTTCGACGCTGATTCTTCGGCAGCCGCAAACACCGCCTCCCATCGACATAAAAAGCTTCCAGGTCTTCGCCTCTCTCCTCTTTTTAACCCACCGCCGCCACCTAGAACCCTAGCTCGAAAAACGGATCTAATCTCGCGAAGCTCCGCGAGACCGCCGCTGAACGCCGCTCGCGTTCCCGACGAATCTGGCCACGGGAGAAGGAGCAGCTGCGCCGCAAGGAACAAGAGGAGGAGGAGGGCTGATTCGTGGAACCAGAAAGAGAAACCGTGGATCACGTTCGACGTACTTCGCCGCGTTCCAGCTCAGTTCATCGCCTTCCGCGGACGATTGTGTCACGCTCGGTAAGCCCCAATCAAAATCCTTGCACACACGTGTTAGTCTAGATGCGACCTACCTCCTAGACATAGTCGCTGGTACTAATTTTATAGTTGCGCGGTTGCCGGTGAACCGAATGTCGTTCGTTGGCATGAACATATTAGACCACCATGGATACGCTTTATGGTCTCGAGCCCAACGTAGGAAACCTTCCAAAGAGCCTTAGGAACCCAGCAGCTACTTCAGATTGAGATTATAATGCCTGGTTAATCAAATTATTTGATACATATGAATAAGGTAGTGCACGCGGTTTGCCCCGGTAGAGTTTACAACCAGGTACTGCTGCTAGGTGCTTTCAGTGTTAGCTCATCTCAGTCCGAGTATACAACCAGGTACTGCTGCTGCTACTGGTTATACATGCCCAGCTATAGGACCGATTGTTAGAGTTTTGCTACCATACGTATATCTTTTAATTACAGGATTTAGTTAATTGGATTTTTATCGGTAGAGCATGGCCAGGACGCATGTACGTCTTCATCAGTGTTGCTTGCTTTTCATACTTGTACATGACAGTATAAGTTTTGTACTCGCACTGTTTACCCATCGTGCTGGTTATTAAATTAACAGATGGGTCTGTAGCTGGCATAATCTAGGTTTATAGTAATACCGGGATACGGTTAGTATTGTTTGCATGTTAGGTATGCTTAGTATTGTATGTAGAAATATTCTGATTCTAGTTGATCTTACGTGTGCTATTATTGCATGTATGCAATCACAGTAGCTTTTGACATGTTCTCTTAGTTCACGTGTATGCAATAACTAGCATATGATATGGTTGTGCATGGCATGTTTATATCTATGCCAGCTATATGGGCTATATTAAAATTATATTATTTTCCTAGTATTATTATTAGTCGAGAACGATAGACCGACCCTTATACCCCGATCGTTCAACGTGGCCAGCGAACTTGGATCTTTTTATTTGGATCTTTCCATTTGGATTTTTATTTGTGGTTATTCGGAGTTTGTATTTATGTGTGATTTATCGTTATGACGAGTAGGGAGTGACGAGTTCGATCAGAATCAAGACTACGAGGAAGAGCAGAACAACAACAACGAAGGCATGCCCCTTTCATAATTATCCCATGTTTTACAAGTGCATCTTATTTATTGTTTTACAAATATTACTGCTATTTTGGATACACACATACTTGATACACATGTCGCCATACACTACCCTGAGTAGAGATTATATAGTAATCATGTTAGAGTAGATTGCTTAGCCATGCTCAATAATATTTAGGATCCTTGATCTTCCCTCTTCGGAGGAATTGGATGACCCTCGGGTCGCATATACACTTTTGAAACTTGTTGAGCTTGTTGAGCTAGCCATTGTTGCTTCCTTCTACTCTATTCTACTCTGGGTGAAACTTACCATCTAAACACTGGCGCGGGCGACAGCTGGATCAAAGGAAGGAGCAATTGGCTCTTCACTAGATGGAGGGAGCAATCCGTCGTCCGTGCCGCATGAGGGCCTAATAAGTCTTGGATTTGAAGATTGTGACCACCGTACAACCACATGCTATAATGGGCACTGGCTTGGTTAAGTAGGTTAGTCAGCCTTAGGTGTCGATGTCGCCGTACCGCTGATGAGGTGTCTGCCTACGGGGGAGCCTTCGGCACAGATGGGGGGACCGGTTTGGGGACATACTCTCAGTTCCGTGCGCCAGACCCGGTGGGCTTGTCACATCTTTGGGGGATCTAACTAAAAGACCTTGTCACGATTCCGATCTGCCGGTACACCAAATGGTGTGTACTAAACCAGCGGCCACTGGTGGGCGACAAGACGGGGTTGTGTCGTGTGGGAAAAGTGTACAACCTCTGTAGAGTTAAAACTATTTGAATAGCCGTGTCCACGTTCATGGACAACACATGAATCCTTCTTGACATACAGGAACCTGTCTTGCTTCTTCCCTCTTTGCCTCTATCCTTTTCTCGGAATCTGATGAAGTAGGTGAGTTGTCGAGGACAACCACAATTATGAGAAACACCACATTGATGATAAAACATGTTTTCGTCAAAACTTGCTTTTATCAAAACTACTATGAGTTGCAAATAAAATTGGCTTTTATGCAAAAGAACCATATGACCTCCACATAAAGCCACATGTAGTTATAACAGGTTTTGCATAAGGGGTATGTTGAGTACTCTATGTACTCATGGCAATACTTTTGTTGAAATCCAGAATACTATGAAGGGGAGGATTACGACTACTATGATGACGCTGATGAGTGAGGCCTCGTGGACTACATCGACTGCCTGTGGCTGAGATGGAGTCGCTACGCATTTTATTTCCGCTGTGTTTATTGTTGTAATAAATGTCACAAGACATTATACTATGTGGCTATTGCTATTCAAACTTTGTAATAATTACTTTTTGAACGTTATGAAATGGTATTCATTTCGCTATGTCGTCAACTTGATCTTGGGATTGACGAGATGCACAGGAGGTCTGGAGGTTAAATTCCGGTCCTCACAGTACTAGGTCTTGTATTTCAGAGTAGTTTGTATGATATATACTGATACTTTTTTAGATCAGGGTCACGATATGGTACTGCTTTGCCTTTATAGGGTAGCTATTGTCGTCCTCTTCCCAACGCAATTTGAATCAGGTCAATCGGAGTCACCATTGAAAAGTTATGACCGTTTCAATATACACCGATTTAATTCTAAAAAGAAAGGAATCTGTTTCTTGGGCCGAGCGGTAGTAAACACTAGTTTTATTTTACCTGTGTTGAGCCACTCTAGGAAAATTTTTAATCGCCTATTCACCCCCCCCCTCTAGGCGACATCCGTATCCTTTGAACTATGTAATAGGATAGTGAAGTTGGTATCAGCCCTATTGAACTATTTTGGCTACAAAGTACTACCAGTATAGTACTAGGTCTTGTATTTTAAAGTAGTGTGTACGATATATACTTATACTTGTTTAGATCAAGGGCACGGTATGGTACTGCTTTGCCTTTATAGGGTAGCTATTGTTGTCCTCTTCCCAACTCAATTTGAATCGTGTCAGTCGGAGTCACCATTCAAAAGTTATGACCGTTTAAATATTCACCGATTTATTTCTAAAAAGATAGGGATCTGTTTTCTAGGACGAGCGATAGTAAACGCTAGTTTTATTCCTCCTTTGTTGAGCCACTCTAGGAAAAAAATTAATCGCCTATTCACCCCCCCTCTAGGCGACATCCGTATCCTTTCAAATATGTAATAGGATAGTGAAGTTGGTATTAACCCTATTAAACTATTTTGGCTGCAAAGTACTACCAGTACAGTACTAGGTCTTGTATTTCAGAGTAGTTTGTACGATATATACTGATACTTGTTTATATCAAGGGCACGATATGATACTGCTTTGCCTTTATAGGGTAGCTATTGTTGTCCTCTTTCCAACGCAATTTGAATCGGGTCAATTGGAGTCACCATACAAAAGTTATGACCGTTTAAATATTCACCGATTTAATTCTAAAAAGAAAGGGATCTGTTTTCTGGGCCGAGCGGTAGTAAATCCTAGTTTTATTCCGCCTTTGTTGAGCCACTCTATGAAAAGTTTTAATCGCCTATTCACCCCCCCTTTAGGCGACATCCGTATCCTTTCAACTATACAATAGGATAGTGAAGTTGGTATCAGTCCTATTGAACTATTTTGGCTGCAAAGTACTAGCACTATAGTACTAGGTCTTTTATTTCAGAGTAGTTTGTACGATATATACTGATACTTGTTTAGATCAAGGGCACGATATGGTACTGCTTTGCCTTTATAGGGTAGCTATTGTCGTCCTCTTTCCAACGCAATTTGAATCGGGTCAATCGGAGTCTCTATTCCAAAGTTATGTTGAATATTCACCGATTTAAATCTAAAAAGAAAGGGATTTGTTTTTTGGGCCGAGCGGTAGTAAACGCTAGTTTTATTCCACCTTTGTTGAGCCACTCTAGGAAAAATAATCGCCTATTCACCCCCCCTCTAGGTGACATCTGTATCCTTTCAACTATGTAATAGGATAGTGCAGTTGGTATCATCCCTATTGAACTATTTTGGCTACAAAGTATGAGTAGTATAGTACTAGGTCTTGTATTTCAGAGTAGTTTGTACGATATATACTAATACTTGTTTAGATCAAGGGCACGGTATGGTACTTCTTTGCCTTTATAGAGTAGCTATTGTCGTCCTCTTTCCAACAAATTTGAATCAGGTCAATCGGAGTCTCCATTCAAAAGTTATGTTGAA
This sequence comes from Avena atlantica, assembly GCA_910589765.1. Taxonomy (NCBI): domain Eukaryota; kingdom Viridiplantae; phylum Streptophyta; class Magnoliopsida; order Poales; family Poaceae; genus Avena; species Avena atlantica. The sequence goes on from OU342739.1 coordinate 308,950,552, forward strand.
TATTCACCGATTTAAATCTAAAAAGAAAGGGATCTGTTTTCTGGACCGAGCGGTAGTAAACGCTAGTTTTATTCCGCCTTTGTTGAGCCACTCTAGGAAAAGTTTTAATCGCCTATTCACCCCCGCCCCTCTAGGCGACATCTATATCCTTTCAACTATGTGATAGGATAGTGCAGTTGGTATCATCCCTATTGAACTACTTTGGCTGCAAAGTACTACCAGTATAGTACTAGGTCTTGTATTTCAGAGTAGTTTGTACAATATATACTGATACTTGTTTAGATCAAGGGCACGATATGGTACTGCTTTGCCTTTATAGGGTATCTAATGTCGTCCTCTTTCCAACGCAATTTGATTCGGGTCAATCGGAGTCACCATTCAAAAGTTATGGCCGTTTTAATATTCACCGATTTAATTCTAAAAAGAAAGGATCTGTTTTCTGGGCCGAGTAGTAGTAAAGCTAGTTTTATTCCACCTTTGTTGAGCCACTCTAGAAAAGTTTTAATCGCCTATTCACCCCCCCTCTAGGCGACATCCGTATCCTTTCAACTATGCAATATGATAGTGCAGTTGGTATCAGACCTATTGAACTATTTTGGCTGCAAAGTACTACCAGTATAGTTCTAGGTCTTGTATTTTAGAGTAGTTTGTACGATATCTACTGATACTTGTTTAGATCAAGGTCACGATATGGTACTGCTTTGCCTTTATAGGGAAGCTATAGTCGTCCTCTTTCCAACGCAATTTGAATCGGGTCAATCGGAGTCACCATTCAATAGTTATGACCGTTTGAATATTCACTGATTTATTTCTAAAAAGAAAGGGATCTGTTTTCTGCGCCGAGCGGTAATAAACGCTAGTTTTATTCCACCTTTGTTGAGACACTCTAGGAAAAGTTTTAATCGCCTAATCACCCCCCTCTAGGCAACAACCGTATCCTTTCAACTATGTAATAGGATAGTGCAGTTGGTATCAGCCGTATTGAACTATTTTGGCTGCAAAGTACTACCAGTATAGTACTAGGTCTTGTATTTCAGAGTAGTTTGTACGATATATACTGATACTTCTTTAGATCAAGGGCATGATATGGTACTTCTTTTCCTTTATAGGGTAGCTATTGTCATCCTCTTTCCAACGCAATTTGAATCGGGTCAATCGGAGTCACCATTCAAAAGTTATGACCGTTTGAATATTCACCAGTTTAATTCTAAAAAGAAAAATATATGTTTTCTGTGTCGAGTTGTAGTAAACGCTAGTATTATTCTGCCTTTGTTGAGCCACTCTAGGAAAAGTTTTAATCGCCTATTCACCCCACCCGCCTCTAGGCGACATCCGTATCCTTTCAACTATGTAATAGGATAGTGCAGTTGGTATCAGCCCTATTGAACTATTTTGGCTGCAAAGTACTACCAGTATAGTACTAGGTCTTGTATTTCAGAGTAGTTTGTACGATATATACTGATACTTGTTTTGATCAATGGCACGATATGGTACTGCTTTGCCTTTATAGGGTAGCTATTGTCGTCCTCTTTCCAACGCAATTTGAATCGGCTCAATCGGAGTCACCAACCAAAAGTTATGACCATTTGAATATTCACTGATTTAATTCTAAAAAGAAAGGGATATGTTTTCTGTGTCGAGCGGTAGTAAACGCTAGTTTTATTCCGCCTTTGTTGAGCCACTCTAGGAAAACTTTTAATCGCCTATTCACCCCCCCCCCCTCTAGGAGACATCCGTATCCTTTCAACTATGTAATAGGATAGTGCAGTTGGTATGAGCCCTATTGAACTATTTTTGCTGCAAAGTACTACCAGTATAGTACTAGGTCTTGTATTTCAGAGTAGTTTGTATGATATATACTGATACTTTTTTAGATCAAGGAAACGATATGGTACTGCTTTGCCTTTATAGGGTAGCTATTGTCGTCCTCTTTCCAACGCAATTTGAATCGGGTCAATCGGAGTCACCATTCAAAAGTTATGACCGTTTGAATATTCATCGATTTAATTCTAAAATGAAACGGATCTGTTTTCTGGGCCGAGCGGTAGTAAACGCTAGTTTTATGCCGCCTTTGTTGAGCCACTCTAGGAAAACTTTTAATCGCCTATTCACCCCCCCTCTAGGCGACATCCGTATCCTTTCAACTATGTAATAGGATAGTGCAATTGGTATCAACCCTATTGAACCATTTTGGCTGCAAAGTACTACCAGTATAGTACTAGGTCTTGTATTTCAGAGTAGTTTGTATGATATATACTGATACTTTTTTAGATCAGGGTCACGATATGGTACTGCTTTGCCTTTATAGGGTAGCTATTGTCGTCCTCTTCCCAACGCAATTTGAATCAGGTCAATCGGAGTCACCATTCCAAAGTTATGTTGAATATTCACCGATTTAAATCTAAAAAGAAAGGGATTTGTTTTCTGGGCCGAGCGGTAGTAAACGCTAGTTTTATTCCACCTTTGTTGAGCCATTCTAGGAAAAATTTTAATCGCCTATTCACCCCCCCCCTCTAGGAGACATATGTATCCTTTCAACTATGTAATAGGATAGTGCAGTTGGTATCATCCCTATTGAACTATTTTGGCTTCAAAGTACGAGCAGTATAGTACTAGGTCTTGTATTTCAGAGTAGTTTGTATGATATATACTAATACTTGTTTAGATCAAGGGCACGATATGGTACTTCTTTGCCTTTGTAGGGTAGCTATTGTCGTCCTCTTTCCAACGCAATTTGAATCAGGTCAATCGGAGTCTCCATTCAAAAGTTATGTTGAATATTCACCGATTTAAATCTAGAAAGAAAGGGATCTGTTTTCTGGGCCGAGCGGTAGTAAACGCTAGTTTTATTCCGCCTTTGTTGAGCCACTCTAGGAAAATCGCTTATTCACCCCCGCCCCTCTAGGCGACATCTGTATCCTTTCAACTATGTAATAGGATAGTGCAGTTGGTATCATCCCTATTGAACTATTTTGGCTGCAAAGTACTACCAGTATAGTACTAGGTCTTGTATTTCAGAGTAGTTTGTACAATATATACTGATACTTGTTTAGATCAAGGGCACGATATGGTACTGCTTTGCCTTTATAGGGTATCTATTGTCGTCCTCTTTCCAACGCAATTTGATTCGGGTCAATCGGAGTCACCATTCAAAAGTTATGACCGTTTGAATATTCACCGATTTAATTCTAAAAAGAAAGGATCTGTTTTCTGGGCCGAGCAGTAGTAAAGCTAGTTTTATTCCGCCTTTGTTGAGCCACTCTAGAAAAAGTTTTAATCGCCTATTCACCCCCCCCCCTCTAGGCGACATCCGTATCCTTTCAACTATGCAATATGATAGTGCAGTTGGTATCAGACCTATTGAACTATTTTGGCTGCAAAGTACTACCAGTATAGTACTAGGTCTTGTATTTTAGAGTAGTTTGTACGATATATACTGATACTTGTTTATATCAAGGTCACGATATGGTACTGCTTTTCCTTTATAGGGAAGCTATAGTCGTCCTCTTTCCAACGCAATTTGAATCGGGTCAATCGGAGTCACCATTCAAAAGTTATGACCGTTTGAATATTCACTGATTTATTTCTAAAAAGAAAGGGATCTGTTTTCTGGGCCGAGCGGTAATAAACGCTAGTTTTATTCCTCCTTTGTTGAGACACACTAGGAAAAGGTTTAATCGCCTATTCAGCCCCCCTCTAGGCAACATCCGTATCGTTTCAACTATGTAATAGGATAGTGCAGTTGGTATCAGCCGTATTGAACTATTTTGGCTGCAAAATACTACCAGTATAGTACTAGGTCTTGTATTTCAGAGTAGTTTGTACGATATATACTGATACTTCTTTAGATCAAGGGCATGATATGGTACTTCTTTTCCTTTATAGGGTAGCTATTGTCATCCTCTTTCCAACGCAATTTGAATCGGGTCAATCGGAGTCTCCATTCAAAAGTTATGACCGTTTGAATATTCACCGGTTTAATTCTAGAAAGAAAGGAATCTGTTTTCTTGGCCGAGCGGTAGTAACCGCTAGTTTTATTCCGCCTTTGTTGAGCCCCTCTAGGAAAAGTTTTAATCGCCTATTCACACCCCTCTAGGCGACATCCGTATCCTTTCAACTATGTAATAGTATAGTGTTGTTGGTATCAGCCCTATTGAACTATTTTGGCTGCAAAGTACTAACAGTATAGTACTAGGTCTTGTATTTCAGAGTAGTTTGTATGATATATATTGATACTTGTTTAGATAAAGGGCATGATATGGTATTGCTTTGCCATTATAGGGTAGCTATTGTCGTCCTCTTTCCAACGCAATTTGAATCGGGTCAATCGGAGTCACCATTCAAAAGTTATGACCGTTTGAATATTCACCGATTTAATTCTAAAAAGAAAGTTATATGTTTTCTGGGCCGAAAGGTAGTAAACTCTAGTTTTATTTCGCCTCTGTTGAGCCACTCTAGGAAAAGTTTTAATCGCCTATTCACCCCTCCTCTAGGAGACATCCATCTTTCAACTATGTAATAGGATAGTGCAGTTGGTATCAGCCCTATTGAACTATTTTAGTTTCAAGTACTACCAGTATAGTACTAGGTCTTGTATTTCAGAGTAGTTTGTACGATATATACTGATACTTGTTTAGATCAACGCCACGATATGGTACTGCTTTGCCTTTATAGGGTAGCTATTGTCGTCCTCTTTCCAATGCAATTTGACACAGGTCAATCGGAGTCAACATTCAAAAGTTATGACCGTTTGAATATTCACCGATTTAATTGTAAAAAGAAAGGGATCTTTTTTCTGGGCCGAGTTGTAGTAAACGCTAGTTTTATTCCGCATTTGTTGAGCCACTCTAGGAAAAAATTTAATCGCCTATTCACCCCCCTGTAGGGGACATCCGTATCCTTTCAACTATGTAATAGGATAGTGCAGTTGGTATTAGCCCTATTGAACTATTTTGGCTGCAAAGTACTACCAGTATAGTACTAGGTATTATATTTCAGAGTAGTTTTTAAGATATATACTGATACTTGTTTAGATCAAGGGCACGATATAGTACTACTTTCCCTTGATAGGGTAGCTATTGTCGTCCTCTTTCCATCGCAATTTGAATAGGGTCAATCAGAGTCAGCATTCAAAAGTTATGACCGTTTGAATATTTACTGATTTAATTCTAAAAAGAAAGGGATCTGTTTTCTGGGTCGAGCGGTAGTAACGGTAGTTTTATTCCGCCTTTGTTGAGCCACTCTAGGAAAAGTTTTAATCGCCTATCCACCCCCCCTCTAGGCGACATCCGTATCCTTTCAACTATGTAATAGTATAGTGTAGTTGGTATCAGCCCTATTGAACTATTTTGGCTGCAAAGTACTAACAGTTGAGTACTAGGTCTTATATTTCAGAGTAGTTTGTATGATATATACTGATACTTTTTTAGGTAAAGGGCATGATATGGTACTGCTTTGCCATTATAGGGTAGCTATTGTCGTCCTCTTTCCAACGCAATTTGAATCGGGTCAATCAGAGTCACCATTCAAAAGTTATGACCGTTTGAATATTCACTGATTTAATTCTAAAAAGAAAGGGATCTGTTTTCTGTGTCGAGCAGTAGTAAACGCTAGTTTTATTTCGCCTTTGTTGAGCCACTCTAGGAAAAAATTTAATCGCCTATTCACCCCCCTCTAGGAGACATCCATATCCTTTCATTTATGTAATAGGATAGTGCAGTTGGTATCAGCCCTATTGAACTATTTTGGCTGCAAAGTACTACCAGTATAGTATTAGGTATTGTATTTCAGAGTTGTTTGTATGATATATACTGATACTTGTTTAGATCAAGGGCACGATATGGTACTGCTTTGCCTTTATAGGGTAGCTATTGTCGTCCTCTTTCCATCACAATTTGAATCGGGTCAATCGGAATCAGCATTCAAAAGTTATGACTGTTTGAATATTCACCGATTTAATTCTAAAAAGAAAGGGATCTGTTTTCTGGGTCGAGTGGTAGTAAACGCTAGTTCTATTCCGCCTTTGTTGAGCCACTATAGGAAAAGTTTTAATCGCCTATTCACCCCCCTCTAGGCGATATCCATATCCTTTCAACTATGTAATACTATAGTATAGTTGGTATCAGGCCTAATGAACTATTTTGGCTGCAAAGTACTAACAGTATAGTGCTAGGTCTTGTATTTCAGAGTATTTTGTATGATATATACTGATACTTGTTTAGATAAAGGGCATGATATGGTACTTCTTTGCCATTATAGGGTAGCTATTGTCGTCCTCTTTCCAACGCAATTTGAATCGGGTCAATCGGAGTCACCATTCAAAAGTTATGACCATTTGAATATTCACCGATTTAATTCTAAAAAGAAAGGGATATGTTTTCTGGGCTGAGCGGTAGTAAATGCTAGTTTTATTTTGCCTTTGTTGAGCCACTCTAGGAAAAGTTTTAATCGCCTATTCACCCCCCTCTAGGAGACATCCATATACTTTGAACTATGTAATAGGATAGTGCAGTTGGTATCAGCCCTATTAAAGGCTTTCACTATTATTAAGAGTAGGGCTTTAATGAAAAGAGTAGGCCCTTCGTATCTTTCTATGACCTCCAAGACGGTCAGAGTTGTTTGTACGGTATATACGGATACTTGTTTAGATCAAGGGCACGATATGGTACTGCTTTGCCTTTATAGGGTACTATTGTCGTCCTGTTTCCAACGCAATTTGAATCGGGTCAATCGGAGTCACCATTGAAAAGTTATGACCGTTTGAATATTTACCGATTTAATTCTAAATAGAAAGGGATCTGTTTTCTAGGCCGAGCGGTAGTAAACGCTAGTTTTATTCCGCCATTGTTGAGCCACTCTAGGAAAAGTTTTAGTCGCCTATTCACCCCCCCCTCTAGGAGACATCCGTATCCTTTCAACTATCTAATAGGATAGTGCAGTTGGTATCAGCCCTATTGAACTATTTTGGCTGCAAAGTACTAACAGTATATTGCTAGGTCTTGTACTTCAGAGTAGTTTGTATGATATATACTGATACTTGTTTAGATCAAGGGCACGATATGGTACTGCTTTGCCTTTATAGGGTAGCTATTGTCGTCCTCTTTCCAACACAATTTGAATCGGGTCAATCCGAGTCACCATTCAAAAGTTATGACCGTTTAAATATTCACCGATTTAATTCTAAAAAGAAAGGGATCTGTTTTCTGGGCCGAGTTGTAGTAAACGCTAGTTTTATTCCGCCTTTGTTGAGCCACTCTAGGAAAAATTTTAATCGCCTATTCACCCCCCTCTAGGAGACATCTGTATCCTTTCAACTATGTAATAGGATAATGCGGTTGGTATCAGCCCTATTGAACTATTTTGGCTACAAAGTACTACGAGTATAGTACTAGGTCTTGTATTTCAGAGTAGTTTGTACGATATATACTGATAATTGTTTATATCACGAGCATGATATGGTACTGGTTTGCCTTTATAGGGTAGCTATTGTCGTCCTCTTTCCAATGCAATTTGAATCGGGTCAATCGGAGTCAACATTCAAAAATTATGACCGTTTGAATATTCACCGATTTAATTCTAAAAAGAAAGGGATCTTTTTTCTGGGCCGAGTTGTAGTAAACGCTAGTTTTATTCCTCCTTTGTTGAGCCACTCTAGGAAAAGTATTCATGGCCTATTCACCCGCCCCCCCTCTAGGCGACATCCGTATCCTTTCAACTATGTAGGATAGTGCATTTGGTATCAGCCCTATTGAACTATTTTGGCTGCAAAGTACTACCACTATAGTACTAGGTCTTGTATTTAAGAGTAGTTTGTATGATATATATTGATACTTTTTTAGATCAAGGGCACGATATTGTACTGCTTTGCCTTTATAGGGTAACTATTGTCCTCCTCTTTCCAACGCAATTTGAATCGGGTCAATCGGAGTCACCATTCAAAAGTTATAACCGTTTGAATATTCACTGATTTAATTCTAAAAAGAAAGGGATCTGTTTTCTGGGCCGAGCGGTAGTATACGCTAGTTTTATTCCGCCTTTTTGAGCCACTCTAGGAAAAGTTTTAATCGCCTATTCAGCCCCCCTCTACGCGACATCCATATCCTTTGAACTATGTAATAGGATAGTGCAGTTGGTATCAACCCTATTGAACTATTTTGGCTGCAAAGTACTACCAGTATAGTACTAGGTCTTGTATTTTAGAGTAGTTTGTACGATATATACTGATACTTGTTTAGATCAAGGGCACAATATGGTACTGCTTTGCCTTTATAGGGTAGCTATTGTCGTCCTCTTTCCAACGCAATTTGAATCGGGTCAATCGGAGTCACCAGTCAAAAGTTATGACCGTTTGAATATTCACTGATTTAATTCTAAAAAGAAAGGGATCTATTTTCTGGGACGAGTTGTAGTAAACGATAGTTTTATTCCACGTTTGTTGAGCCACTCTAGAAAAAAGTTTTAATCGCCTATTCACCCCCGCCTCTGTAGGCGACATCTGTATCCTTTCAACTATGTAATAGGATAGTGTAGTTGGTATCAGCCCTATTGAACTATTTTGGCTACAAAGTACTACTAGTATAGTACTACGTCTTGTATTGATACTTGTTTAGATCAAAGGGCACGATATGGTACTGCTTTGCCTTTATAGGGTAGCTATTGTCGTCCTCTTTCCAACACAATTTGAATCGGGTTAATCGGAGTCTCCATTCAAAAGTTATGACCGTTTAAATATTCACTGATTTAATTCTAAAAAGAAAGAGATCTATTTTTTGGGTTGAGCAGTAGTAAATGCTAGTTTTATTCTGCCTTTTTTGAGCCACTCTAGGAAAAGTTTTTATCGCCTGATCACACCCCCCCTCTAGGCGACATCCGTATCCTTTCAACTATGTAATAGGATAATGCAGTTGGTATCAGCCCTATTGAACTATTTGGCTGCAAAGTACTACTAGTATAGTACTAGGTTGTAACATCCCAGATTTGATATTATGATGTTACTAGAAGTATGCATCATCCTTGCACCATTGCATCTTACAAATAAATTTTGCAACAAAATCCTAACACCTAAACTTATGAAAACCCTATTAAAGATTTCCATATGTAAGCATTATTGTTGTAGTAGCTTGACCCTTCTAAAAACTATGTAAAAACATTAAACCATGGTCCTATGTTGACCACCTTTTTTTATAAAGATTTAGAAACAAGTTTCAACAAGTTTGGACTTAGTATGCAAAAGATATTTAAGTTTTAGTAAAACAGATATTGATAAGAGAAGGAATAAAACAACATAACTAACTTAACCAGGCCAGCAAACGGGCCCAGCCCAATATCCCCTCACCGTCCCTGTCGCCCTGCGCGGCACACACCTCTGCCAGCCCGCTTTCCCCCTCCTCCACCGACGCACGGGACCCACCTGTCATCCCTCTCCTCTCCCCCAACGAGAACGGGATAGAGACACGTCGGCCACGCTTCCCCCCCCCCTCCGTGTCCGGCCAGGACTCCCCCCAGGCAGTGTATAAATACTCAGCCGCGCGACCCTCTCCTCCGTACCCAAACTCGCGAAACCCTAGCCCTCCCCCATTTCCGCTGGTTCGAGGTGCCGCCGACCAGGTGAGTTGGAATCGACGACAGGAGCTTCCCCCTCTCCCTGTCCTTCTCCCTAGGATGACCCTTACGCTCGACCGTTTCGTCTCACCCTCCTTGTCCGATGTTTACTGCAGCGTGCCGTTGCCGATTGCTCGCCGGAGCCGCGGAGGAGAAGCAGCCACCGCCACCGCTCGGGGAAGAGAAGATCGCACCTGAGGGAACGAGAGGAACCGCGAGGTGGAGGCGATTGTCCCTGACCTCTCCGCCTTCTCCAAGGAGCACCAGAGCGCCGCCGCCCTTCTCCACCGACACCGCCGCCGCTCACCGCCGCCGTCACCACCGCAGTAAGCTGTCGCGCCCTCTTGTCCGTTCGATCTACAACCTGCGGCTTAGATTAGAAGTTGTACCGAAGGAGCATCGGCGAGTCACGGCGTGCCACGTGGCCGCACGCGTCAGTGCGCCGCGTCAGCGCTGCGTCGCCTAGCTGGAGCCAATCAGGCGCTACCACTTGGAAAGAATTTTAAGTTAGGATTAGATCTGTTTGCAGATTTAGTTTAAAACTTGCGAAATTCATATAAAATTGAATATTTGGCCAAATTTAGATTATAATATACCGTTGGATTCATAATTTTATGTAGAATCCAGATCTGCAATAATATTCCAAGTTTACAGTAGGGTTTTAGGTGTAGATTTTAATCATTAGATTGGAGTATTTAATTCATAGAAGAATAATTAGAACCCCGTTTTAGTTGATTCTTGTTGCGTTGACTTTGTTTCCGTAATACCCACTGGACAAAATTATGAAACCTTGCTTAAGATCATTAGATCTAATTTGGGGCTAATTAGATGGTTGGATCTCCTTTTAACCCTATGAATTGTATTAGTGACCCAAATAGATCTAAAACTATGGGAAATAAATCCTAGTAACACCCTTAACACTATTGCAAATCAATTATGCTACCTTGGTCAATTTAGAAGAACCAATATTGCATAAAATACCATGTTCCATGCATGCATGATTATCTCTGTGACATGTTTTGAGCAAGTTGTGATCAGATCTATGTTTGTGATTCGATAGATTGTTCGGAGTGCGCTAAGGAGTGCTATTGTGTAGAGTGCTGCTCGGATCAAGGCAAGTTACAACACTTGTTCATAACTTTTGTCCCAGTTTTGATTCTATGCATGCGATCTTCAAAATTCTGTAGTATGCATGTGTAGGATGTTCTAGTAGAATTTTTTCCTTAGTATTATTTTGCAAGTGCGATGATTTTGTAGTATGCCATGAGTAGCTCTATACTTAGGATTTTCCCTCCTAATAGGTTACCCCTGTTTTTTCTTGCTTGCTATGCTATATATACAAGTACCGTTGGGGGGGTCGAAAGACAAAGAATTTTTCTAAGTATAAAGGCTCTCTATAGCAAACTTTTTCTCCTCAAATCCACTTCAAAATAAAACTAAGTTTTCTTCTGGGCGGAATGGTTGTCGGGTCAACGAGTGAGTTTTGGTGGAGGACGACCGCCCAGGAATCAAAGAAGTCTGCCATGTTTCAGAATTCAGAAGCTTCCAGTGCAACCAAAATACATAATGGGCTCTGTCTTGGCCTAGTACTTAGTGGGAAACCTCACCTGGGTACCAACATTTGGAGGTTCTTGGCACGGTTGGATCCGGAAGGTAGAGGGGCTACTAAGGGAAAGCCTCGCCATGGTCTTGTCTGTAAAAAGGACTTGATCGTGGATTGTGGGTAAAGTGCACAAACTCTCGAGAGTAATGCAATCTGATCGATCAGCCGTGTTCACGGAAACAGAACAACTATGAGCGTCTGAAGGATGGAGCCTCTGAAGGATCTTACTCTCTCTTTTCTAAAACAAAGTTTTGAAACCCCATGGCGTGCGTAATATCGCCAATGGGTGGGATTTTGGGAACTTGGTGTGTAATATCCAAGTTTCACTTGGTGCGTAATATCCAAGTGTTTGGTTGTTTGGACACTTGGTGCGTAATATCCTCGTGTGCCACTCGACCTTATTTTATCTAAGAAATTGTTTAAAAAGTAGGAAAATTTTCTCTTCTTCTCTCTACTTAAGAAAACTACCTTTGAGCAAATGAACTCTACAGCCTAAACTAGCCTTGCATGTAGAGATAGTCTTTTCTCTCCTTGCTGTAATTTGCCAATACATTCAAAGTATTGACCCAACTTGTTGGCTGTACGTCTTATGTGCAGAATCCGAAGATTGAAAGGCGACATGCCTGGGGCGTTGATGGACTCAAGCTGCTTTTATGTTTCCGCTGTTATTTGAGCTAGCTTAATGCTAAGCAAATTTTTAATAAATTCATACTCTGGATTCTCTGTGTAATAAAGACTTTGTGTTTTACATGATATTTCATAGACTAGAGTGCTAGCTATTGATCCAGGGACTAGAATGTTAATCACAGGGACTTAGGATCCTCATCGATCCGAGGTCTCTACAGATAGTATCAGAGCACATCGTTGCCTGTAGGACGTGACCCTAGGATTGGAACCGCCTCTAACTTGTGCCTTACATGCTTTTCTACTAAGTTATTCTCCGCACTTCTAGTATCTGCTTTCCTCTACTTATTTAAGTATCTAATTTTCATTCTTCTAACTTAAAGATGACAAGCTTCCTCTACGACACCGTCGCGGACATCGAGCCCCTTCGCTTTGGTGGATGCCTCATGGACCTACTCACACGTTTGGACCTTCCCCTCCCAACAATCCAGGGGAGCACAATGAAGAAGCTCCACAAGGACGACTGTTGGGGAGTCAAAGTCATCCAGCCAGGAAAAGAGCAAGGCAAGCACCCGGAGGAAGACATAGCAATCCACATTGTTAGTGATTCCAAGGAGAAGGCCCTTAGCATCAGCTTGCAGCAGCTCATTGGTCGCCTATGTGGACGTCATCATGAAGCTCTCCAAGGACACTACGGCGGCCTCTTTGGGAGACGAGATGAGGAAGGAATTCCCATGGAGTTAACCTTTGAGGAAAGGACTTCTACCAAGCGCCGAAGGACCCAATATCAAGATTTTGAGTGCCACATCCATGACCTTGAAAAGGGTACCTTCCTCGAGATGTTGAAGAACGATGAGCTATGCGCCCTCATCAAGGAGAAGGAAGAAATGATCAAGCAGCAGGAGGAGGCAATGAAGCTCCAAGAGATGAAATTCCAGGACCAAGAGAAGAAGTTCGCTAACCAAGAAAAAAGGGTGATAAATAAAAACAAGAGGATTAGAGAACTCAAGCAGGAGATCGATGGAACGGAAGTGCAAACCGAAGGCCTTTGCAAGATAATCAAAGATGTGCGTGCTTCCAAGAGGGACTTGGCAAAGCAACTTGAAGCCGCAAAGAAGTCAAGTTTAGTGGAGGACCTACAAAACGAGAAGGAGGGACTTCAGGAGCAGCTGGAAGCCACTACCAAGAAGCTGCAGGATGAGATAAAGAACCTCCAAGAGAAGCTTGAAGCCACCACGAAGGAGATGGAATTGTACAAGACAACCCTAGAGCAGGAAAGCTACTCTTTCGAGGACGAGGAAGAGGAAGGCATGGAAGATGTGTAATAGTTGGACCACCTTTAATTCTATAGTAGAACGTTATTCGCGATTGTAATAAATACCAAGACAATTCTGGTTTAGTTAAACTTGGTTGTTTTCTGTGTTAAGATTGTGACTTGTGTGTCTTGTGTGCTTGGTGTGTTTTCATGAGGGTAAGAGTTTACTCCTTAGTGTTTCTGTCTATTTCTTAACTTTTCTCTCAAACCCCACAGATGCCGCCAAGATGTGCGAACTCCGAAATCCCTCCAGAAATAGCACAACTTTTGGCCACTCAGAACCAGCTAATCCAACTGCTCACTCAGAACATGCAAAACAACAACAACAACCCGCCACCACCACCACCTCCGCCACCACCTCAACAGGATCGCTTGACTCGGTTTTTGAGGTTGAACCCACCTACCTTCACTAGCAGCACTGAACCAATCATCGCAGATGACTGGCTACGTACAATCAACAAGAAGCTAGACACCGTGCAAGCTGTCGGAGCCAACAGGGTACGTTACGCCGCACACCAGCTTGAAGGGACTGCTGCAGAATGGTGGGATAACTACCAAGTCACCCACCCGGACATTGATGCTATCACTTGGGATCAGTTTGAGGTAGCTTTTCGCACTCATCATGTGGCTGCTGGTATCATGACTCTGAAAAGGCGCGAATTTCGCGACCTACACCAGCTGCACCGTTCTGTCACCGAGTATGGTGAGCTTTTCAACAAGCTAGCCCGTTATGCACCCGACGATGTTTCCACTGATGCCAAGAGACAGGAGGAGTTCCTAAGAGGACTCAATGATGAGATATCCATTCAGCTTGTGGCTTAGAAATTTGACAACTTTCAGGAACTTCTGGACAGAGCCATTGTGGTTGAATCCAAAAGGAAGAGCATAGAAAACCGCAAGAGGAAGTCTAACCCTCATAAACACTCTGTTCCATACCAGAAGCAGCGCAATTCCTCACCACCACCTTATAACAATAATGGCCACAACCATAACGGTCATAACCATGGTGGCCACAAACACAATGGGCATAAAAACCGCAATGGGAATGGCAGCAATGGAAAGGATCTCAGTGAGGTGACATGCTTTAAGTGCAACAGGACAGGGCACTATGCAACTTCTTGCCCCGAGAAGAAGAATGGCAATGGTAATGGGTATGGAAATGGACACAACCATGGCAACGGAAATGGGAAGAAGCTAAATCCGTTTGTCAAAGCCACGGTAAATCATGTTTCTATGGAGGATGCTTGTGATGCACCAGACTCTGTGATTGGTAAGTTCAAACTCAATTCTATTTCCGCAGTTGTTCTTTTTGATACTGGTGCATCGCATTCATTCATATCAAGGGTATTTGTGGATAGAGGCAAGATACCAACGGAGACTATAAATGTTCTTCTAAGGGTAAGTTCTCCTGGGGGAGAAATAGTGTCAAACTCCGGTTGCCGGGGACTAGAACTAAGGATTGGGACACACATCTTTCCCACAAGTCTAGTAGTTCTAGAATCACAAGGATTAGACATAATCTTGGGCATGAACTGGATGACCGAATATGAAGGAGTCATAGATTGTGCAAAAAGGACTGTCACGCTCACAACACCGGAAGGGAAGAGAATTCGTATCAATTCAAATCTTGCACTTAAGGAAGCCATGGTGAACTCTCTTGAGGGGGTTAGCTTGGAGGAGGTACCTATTGTAAAGGAATACCCAGATGTCTTCCCGGAGGAACTACCAGGAATGCCCCCCGACCGTGATATCGAGTTCCTCATTGACTTGATGCCAGGCACGGGGCCGATAGCTAAGAGACCATACAAGATGGATGTGGACAGGTAAAGGAACTCAAGAAACAGCTTAGGGAACAATTGGACAAGGTGTTCATCCAACCCAGCGCGTCATCTTGGGGAGCACCCGTCCTATTTGTGGAAAAGAAGGATAAAACCAAGAGGCTGTTTGTGGACTACCTCTAGTTGAACGAAGTGACGATCAAGAATAAGTATCCTCTACCCAACATCAATGACTTGTTTGACCAGTTAAAGGGAGCCAGTGTGTTCTCAAAGATCGATCTGCGATCAGGCTACTTTTAGCTAAAGATTCGAGAACAGGATGTGCCCAAAATAGCATTCACCACAAGATACGGATTATATGAGTACACCGTAATGTCGTTTGGTCTAACCAATGCCCCAGCGTACTTCATGACCATGATGAGAAAGGTGTTCATGGAATATTTGGACAAGTTTATCGTGGTATTCATAGATGATATACTCATATACTCTAAGGATGAGAAGGAACATGAGAAACATCTGCGCCTTATCATGGAGAAACTAAGGGAACACAAGTTGTATGCCAAATTCAGCAAGTGCGAGTTCTGGTTAAAGGAAGTGGGATTTCTTGGTCATGTTGTGTTGGCAAAAGGAGTTGCCGTAGATCCTAGTAAGGTAGCTTCCGTGACGGAATGGGAGTCACCCAAGAATGTGGGGGATATTAGGAGTTTCTTGGGCCTCGCAGGATATTACCGGAGGTTCATAGAAAACTTTTCCAAAATAGAAAAACCCATGACGGAACTATTTAAGAAGGAAAAGAAATTCCTATGGACCGAGGCATGTGAAGCAAGTTTTCAAGAGTTGAAGAAACGCCTTGTAACGGCGCCAGTCCTGTGTCTGCCTGATATCCAGAAGGATTTTCAAGTCTATTGTGACGCTTCTCGACAAGGACTTGGAAGTGTATTGATGCAGGATGGGAAAGTGGTATCCTATGCCTCCCGTCAACTTAAGAACCACGAACACAACTACCCCACACATGATCTGGAACTTGCGTCTGTGGTTCATGCTCTCAAGATATGGAGACACTACCTCATGGGCAAACATTGTGATGTGTTTACTGATCACAAGAGTTTGAAGTACATCTTCACCCAAAAGGAGTTGAATATGAGACAAAGAAGATGGCTTGAGCTAATTAAGGATTATGACTTGGATTTACAGTACCATCCCGGAAAGGCAAACGTGGTGGCTGATGGCTTAAGTCGTAAGGTGTATGTGAATGGACTTACCGCAGGGGAACTTCTAGAGGATCTATGCAAGCAATTCAAGGATCTCAGGCTAGAAATAGTTTCGAAAGGACACGTAGCAACTATGTAAATAGTGTCCACCTTCCAAGAAACGATCCAGGAAGCACAAAAGGGAGATAAAGAGTTGGAAGAAATAGGAGTCAGGATAAGCGAAGGAAAAACAAAAGAATTTTGTCTGGACGAATAAGGAACCCTCTGGTATGGGAAGAGTTTGTGCATTCCCAATGACCCCGATATCAGGAAGATGATTTTACAAGAAGCTCATGATTCGCCATACTCAATTCATCCAGGTAACACGAAGATGTACATGGATGTGAAGGATAGTTTGGTGGAATAACCTAAAGAGAGATATTGCAGAGTATATTTCTCTGTGTGATGTATGCAATAGAGTTAAAGCCGAGCATCAGAAACCGGCTGGACTACTTCAACCACTACCTATACCCGACTGGAAGTGGGACAAGGTAGGCATGGATTTCATCACGGGATTGCCCCGGACTCGTTCTAGATTTGATTCTATCTGGGTAGTGGTGGACCACTTCACCAAGGTGGCTCACTTCATCCCCGTAAAGACCACGTATACAAGTGCTAAGCTTGCTAAGATATACATTTCAAGAATTGTAAGTCTGCATGGTGTTCCCAAGGGAATTGTGTCAGATAGAGGCACCCAGTTCACTTCAAAGTTTTGGCGACAGCTACATGAGTCTCTTGGAACCCGACTAGAATTCAGTACTGCCTTCCACCGGCAAACGGATGGCCAAACAGAAAGGGTGAATCAAATTTTGGAAGATATGTTGAGAGCTTGCGCACTAGACTATGGGTCTAGTTAGGACGATAACCTGCCGTATGCTGAGTTCTCATACAACAACAGCTACCAGACAAGTATCAAGATGGCTCCGTTTGAAGTTCTATATGGCAGGAAGTGTAGGACTCCACTGCTATGGAGTGGAGTTGGTGAACGTAGCCTATTCGGACCTGACTTGATCAAGGATGCCGAAGAAAAGGTACGACAGATTCAGGATAGGCTAAAGGTAGCCCAATCCCAACAGAAGAGTTATGCTGATTCCAAGCGCAGAGATGTGGCTTATGAAATAGGGGACCGTGCGTATCTCCGAGTTTCACCCCTACGAGGAGTTAAGAGGTTCGGAATCAAGGGCAAGTTAGCTCCACGATTCATAGGACCATATAAGGTTCTGTCCCATAGAGGAGAAGTTGCTTATCAGTTGGAGTTACCGGAAGGACTGACTGTTCATGATGTGTTTCATGTGTCGCAACTAAAGAAGTGTCACCCGGAGATGGCCGAAACACCGCTAAGAGACACCGTTCCCCTGATGAGGTTCAATTGGAGAATGATCTTACCTATGAGGAAAAACCCATCAAAATACTGGAAACAGCCGAAAGGATTACCCGCACCAAGACTATAAGATTCTGCAAAGTACAATGGAACCACCACTCCGAGGAAGAAGCTACGTGGGAGCGTGAAGAAGACTTGAAGGCAGAACACCCACCCCTATTTTCTAGCCAACCAGAATCTCGAGGTCGAGATTCTTCTTAAGGGGGGTAGGTTTGTAACATCCCAGATTTTATATTATGATGTTACTAGAAGCATGCATCATCCTTGCATCATTGCATCTTACAAATAAATTTTGCAACAAAATCCTAACACCTAAACCTATCAAAACCCTATTAAAGATTTCCATATGTAAGCATTATTGTTGTAGTAGATTTACCCTTCTAAAAACTATGTAAAAATATTAAACCATGATCCTATGTTGACCACCTTTTTTTTATAAAGATTTAGAAACAAGTTTCAACAAGTTTGGACTTAGTATGCAAAAGATATTTAAGTTTTAGTAAAACAGAAATTGATAAGAGAAGGAATAAAAAAACATAACTAACTTAACCAGGCCAGCAAACGGGCCCAGCCCAATATCCCCTCACCGTCCCTGTCGCCCTGCGCGGCACACACCTCTGCCAGCCCGCTTGCCCCCTCCTCCACCGACGCACGGGACCCACCTGTCATCCCTCTCCTCTCCCCCAACGAGAACGGGACAGAGACACCGTCGGCCACGCTTCCCCCCCTCCGTGTCCGGCTAGGACTCCCCCCAGGCAGTGTATAAATACTCAGCCGCACGACCCTCTCCTCCGTCCCCAAACTCGCGAAACCCTAGCCCTCCCCCGTTTCCGCTGGTTCGAGCTGCCGCCGACCAGGTGAGTTGGAATCGACGACAGGAGCTTCCCCCTCTCCCTATCCTTCTCCCTAGGATGAACCTTACGCTCGACCGTTTCGTCTCACCCTCCTTGTCCGATGTTTACTGCAGCGTGCCGTCACCGATTGCTTGCCGGAGCCGTGGAGGAGAAGCAGCCACCGCCACCGCTCGGGGAAGAGAAGATCGCACCTGAGGGAACGAGAGGAACCGCGAGGTGGAGGCGATCGTCCCTGACCTCTCCGCCTTCTCCGAGGAGCACCAGAGCGCCGCCGCCCTTCTCCACCGACACCGCCGCCGCTCACCGCCTCCGTCACCACCGCAGTAAGCCATCGCGCCCTCTTGTCCGTTCGATCTACAACCTGCGGCTTAGATTAGAAGTTGTACCGAAGGGGTATCGGCGAGTCACGGCATGCTACGTGGCCGCACGCGTCAGCGCGCCGCGTCGCCTAGATGGAGCCAATCAGGCGCTGCCACTTGGAAAGAATTTTAAGTTAGGATTAGATCTGTTTGCAGATTTAGTTTAAAACTTGCAAAATTCATATAAAATTGAATATTTGGCCAAATTTAGCTTATAATATACCATTGGATTCATAATTTTATTTAGAATCCAGATCTGCAATAATATTCCAAGTTTACAGTAGGGTTTTTGGTGTAGATTTTAATCATTAGATTGGAGTATTTAATTCATAGAAGAATAATTAGAACCCTGTTTTAGTTGATTCTTGTTGCGTTGACTTTGTTTCCGTAAATACCCACTGGACAAAATTATGAAACCTTTCTTAAGATCATTATATCTAATTTGGGGCTAATTAGATGTTTGGATCTCCTTTTAACCCTATGAATTGCATTAGTGACCCAAATAGATCTAAACCTATGGGAAATCAATCCTAGTAACACCCTTAACACTACTGCAACTCAATTATGCTACCTTGTTCAATTTAGAAGAACCAATCTTGCATAAAATACCATGTTGCATGCATGCATGATTATCTCTTTGACATGTTTTGAGCAAGTTGTGATCAGATCTATGTTTGTGATTCGATAGATTGTTCGGAGTGCGCTAAGGAGTGCTATTGTGTAGAGTGCTTCTCGGATCAAGGAAAGTTACACCACTTGTTCATAAATTTTATCCTAGTTTCTGATTCAATGCATGCGATCTTCAAAATTCTGTAGTATGCATGTGTAGGATGTTCTAGTAGAATTTTTTTCCTTAGTATTATTTTGCAAGTGTGATGATTTTGTAGTATGCCATGAGTAGCTCTATACTTAGGATTTTCCCTCCTAATAGGTTACCCCTGTTTTTTGCTTGCTTGCTATGCTATATATACAAGTACCGTTGGGGGGTTCGAAAGACAAAGAATTTTTCTAAGTATAAAGACTCTCTAGAGCAAAAGTTTTCTCCTCAAATCCACTTCAAAATAAAACTAAGTTTTCTTCTGGGCGGAATGGTTGTCGGGTCAACGAGTGAGATTTTGGTGGAGGACGGCCACCCAGGAATCAAAGAAGTCTGCCATGTTTCAGAATTCAGAAGCTTCCAGTGCAAACACAATACATTATGGGCTCTGTCTTGGCCTAGTACTTAGTGGGAAACCTCACCTGGGTACCAACATTTGGAGATTCTTGGCACGGTTGGATCCGAAAGGTAGAGGGGCTACTAAGGGAAAGCCTCGCCATGGTCTTGTCTGTAAAAGGACTTGATCATGGATTATGGGTAAAGTGCACAAACTCTCGAGAGTAATGCAATCTGATCGATCAGCCGTGTTCACGGAAACAGAATAACTATGAGCGTCTGAAGGATGGAGCCTCTGAAGGATCTACCTCTCTCTTTTCTAAAACAAAGTTTTGAAACCCATGGCGTGCGTAATATCGCCAATGGGTGGGATTTTGGGAACTTGGTGTGTAATATCCAAGTTTCACTTGGTGCGTAATATCCAAGTGTTTGGTTGTTTGGACACTTGGTGCGTAATATCCTCGTGTGCCACTCGACCTTATTTTATCTAAGCAATTGTTTACAAAGTAGGAAAATTTTCTCTTCTTCTCTGTACTTAAGAAAACTAGCTTTGAGCAAATGAACTCTACAACCTAAACTAGCCTTGCATGTAGAGATAGTCTTTTCTCTCCTTGGTGTAATTTGCCAATACATTTAAAGTATTGACCCAACTTGTTGGCTTCATGTCTTATGTGCAGAATCCAAAGATTGAAAGGTGCGTAGGGATCGCGAGTCTACACTCGACAAGCCTGGGGCGTTGATGGACTCAAGCTGCTTTTATGTTTCCGCTGTTATTTGAGCTAGCTTAATGCTAAGAAAATTTGTAATAAATTCATACTCTGGATTCTCCGTGTAATAAAGACTTTGTGTTTTGCATGATATTTCATCGACTGTGAGTGCTAGCTATTGATCCAGGGACTAGCATGTTAATCACAGGGACTTAGGATCCTCATCGATCCGAGGTCGCTACATAGGTCTTGTATTTCAGAGTTGTTTGTATGATATATAATAATACTTGTTTAGATCAAGGGAACGATATGGTACTGCTTTGCCTTCATAGGGTAGCTTTTGTCGTCCTCTTTCCAACGCAACTTGAATCGGGTCAATCGGAGTCACCATTCAAAAGTTATGACTGTTTCAAATTTAATTCTAAAAAGAAAGGGATCTATTTTCTGGACCGAGCGATAGTAAACGCTAGTTTTATTCCTCCTTTGTTGAGCCACTCTAGGAAAATTTTAATCGCCTATTCACCCCCCCTCTAGGCGACATCCGTATCCTTTCAACTATGTAATAGGATAGTGCAGTTGGTATCAGCCCTATTGAACTATTTTGGCTGCAAAGTACTACCAGTATAGTACTAGGTCTTGTATTTCAGAGTAGTTTGTACAATATATAATGATACTTGTTTAGATAAAGGGCATGATATGGTACTGTTTTGCCTTTATAGGGTAGCTATTGTCGTCCTCTTTCAAACGCAATTTGAATCGGGTCAATCGGAGTCACCATTCAAAAGTTATGACCGTTTGAATATTCACCAATTTAATTCCAAAAAGAAAGGGATCTGTTTTCTGGGCCGAACGGTAGTAAACGCTATGTGCAAACATCACAATTCACACAAGCAATGTGCAAACATTCACAAACAAACATTCCACTCAAACAACAAGTTTCAAGCACATTTTTAGGCAACAAAATATTTTTGCTACACCACATAGGTTGGTGGGTTTGATCTAAACTTAATATGGTGGTCCAACTATATGGTTCACTTGGGATCATTCCTTCCTTCTTAGTTGATTCTTCATGAACAAGATCTTTGTACCTTGGAGAATTTCTTGAATCTTGGTCACAAAACTTCAAAGGTGATGATGATTCCTTCTAAGTTGTATTTCTTTAGCCTTCAAGTCTTGAGCAATATTTCTTGTCTCACTTGTAGTCCTTAGTGATATCCAAGTTGAAGTCCTTGTTGAGAATAAGGTTGGAATCACTTGAGTTAGTGAAGTCCTTTGCTCATGTTGAATTCTTTGCTCATGGTGGAGGCTTTATCCATCAAGTTTTGAAAAGGAAGAGATGTAAAATCAAAACCAAAATGGTTGAGGAAAGAGTTTACAAGATTGTTTGTAAATAAGATTTGGAACAAATTTAACTCCTATTTTTCTAAGGGGTTATGTCCAATCCTAGGGTTACAATCCTACAGTCAACACAGTGCTCTCATACCATCTGTAAGGGGTCCCAACCTTTAATAAGGTAGAGATCCCTGTGTTTACAATGCTAGTCACTGGATCAATAGCTAGCATCCACAGTTAAGATGTAATATCAAGAAACAAAGGTCATAATACAACTTTATAACCATGAATAAAATAATTTATTACATCTTACATAGCTCATTTGGCTATCTCATTACAATTCAGCAGAAATAGCTATAGCATGGGGTCCTTCATCTTCAAAGCGCCACAGGCAAATATGTTGGTTGTAGACTTGTAATCCTAATCAACACACTTCACTAATATCAAACAACCTACAACACAATAAGTTACAGCCACAAGGGTCAATACATTTGGCTAAGTGGAGCTTAGGCTTGCTTTGCTCAAAATAGATTTTCCTTATCTTTTGGAAAACACTAGTTTTTGTTTGTCAAAAATCACCCAAGGCATCTCCCAATAGAAATTGGTGATCCTTTAACCCTTGTTCAACCACAAGTTTTTAATTTAGAAATTGGGATGAGGAGATTCTTGATAGCTTCCATGTCTTGATGCTCAAATTGTCCTTTACCAGGGACATGGCTAAGTACATAGATTTTACACTCTGCAAAGGTGGTGCACTTTCCCCACAAGACTTGGTTTCACCAAGACAAGATCTTTCAGAAGCCTTCCCTTACACTAGAATGGACACGCTCCAACCTATCAAACCCCTACCACCAACTGTCCATTTGGCTAAGTTATTGCAACCTATATGATCTAGGAAGAGCCCATAATGCCAAGTGGCTGCACTTGAAGCTTCTCAACATTTGACATCTCAAATATCTTTGTTCCTGGGTGGCCATCCACAAGTGAGATACACAAGGTAAACCATAGAAATGGGCCTTGTATAACCACTCAACACAAACCATTCCTTCCATTCCACCCAGGTATTTCATTCACTTAGTTGTTTTATTAAACAAAACACAAGTCTTTGACTTAGAAATATTCCATAGCATGAATATAATCCACCCTTGTTTTCTACTAGCTAAGCTAAGCATGATAGTAGTAGGAATCTTAACTTAGGAAATTTCTACTAAGGTTTCATCTACTAGGATTTCCCATGGCATAGTTTATACTTAGCAAAAATTCCATGCAAGTCCTACTTAGAAATATCACTAATGCATATGAAAATAATGGGACAAAGTATGAAGCATCACTTGCCTTTTTGGTAGAGAATATAAGTTCACTCCTTGATCTTGCAATATTCACACTCTTCAAATGTCACTACAATTTAATAAAGCAAGGCACAATTTCAATCTACCATTCAAGCAAACATCACATAAAATAATAGAAATAAAGCAATGCATGCAAGCATGCCAAAGATTGTTTTATTTGGAAAAGTGGTTTCTAATAGGTTATAAACATTCTAAAACACTTATTGGTCATTTTATATAAGTGGCAAAACCATTTGCAAAAGATTTTACTTATAAATCATTATTAAACAAAATCAATATTTTATGTGGTTGAAAATGCCTTTAGCAAGGTAATAATCTTTATAGGGTTCACCAAATACATTTTTGATTCTAAAACTTAGTGTTTGGGGTCAGAGAGTTTAATCCAAATCATTTCCCAAAGATTTTTCTCCAAAATCATTTTTAAACCATAATCAACATTTTTATTTGGCTAGAAATGCTTTTATTCAAAGATTTATTTCCTTAGCATCTCAAAATAATTTTTTAAAACAAAAAGTTGGTCTCTATGGTCAGTAGGTTCAAAACAATCCATTTTCCAAAGATTTTATCACAAAAATATTTTTAGAATGAATTTTATATTCAAATTATGCCTACACAAGTTTCTGCAAAAACAACACATTTTCCAGAATCAATTCACTAAACAAAGTGTATGGTTGGAAAGTACTTGTCTTGCTGATTCCATTGATATAAAAGTTGCAAAATTTGGACGTGTGGTTTGAAAGTTATGAATTTTACAAAATCTAGCATCTAATAGATCAAATTTTCTAATTCAGATCAGACTCTGGCCACGTGTCTTGATTCTACTGGTCCATACCGTTTCGGTTGGATCGACAGAGGACAGCCATTGGATTTAAGTGGGATCGCACGGCTCAGGTGGATACATACCCCTTCGGTTATGAATCTATCGTGACGCTCGGATCTGGATCCAGTGGCTCACAGCAACTCGACCTCAGATGGGCGGCGCTGGCGCGGCGGCGTGCTCAGACGAGGGTGGCGCTGGCGATGCAGGAAGCAAAAGAGACAGGGGAGGGGCTCACCGAGATTGTCGTTCTTCGCTGATGCTCAACATGGTAGTATCTCGTCGAGGGGCGCACGGTGGTGACGTGGATTGCTCACCGCAGTTCTGCCTGGCGTCGGGCTCGTCTACTCGACGACGGAGGCGATGATGTAGGGTGTGCTAGAACAAACCGAAGGCGCAGTTAGTTGCATAAGAGAGTCACGAGTATGGGAGCATCATCGGGAGAGAGAGGGGTGGACGGGGCTTACGGGAAAACGTCGCCGGAGTTGATGCCGACGGCGGTGGCACGTTGGCGTCGTCGGAGGCGACATTCTAGGGTGCGCGTGAACGAGCTATGGCTACTGTCATGTGCGCCTGGTGACGGCGAGCACGCTCGTGTGCTCCAGGGGCAGAGGAGTAGCTGGGCTCCCCGGAATTCGCCGGGAAGCTCGTCGGAGGCAGTGGCGGTCTGAGTGGGAATTGGGGCAGCCTAGGGGCTCTCGAGGTGTGGCGTCTGGGGGAAAAGGGAGGGGAGAGGGAGGTGGTTAAACGATCTTGGTCATCGGGAGTAATCGCTGCAGCATTAACGTGTATTGAATTGATTTTTAAGGTGGCAGAAACGGTCGACGAGGGGGCGTGGTCACCGCGGTGAGTGAGGAAGAAAACTGGGAAGTGGGGTCTTGGTGTCAGTGAGTGAGACAGAGGGGAGATGGGGTCCAGCAGTCAACGACTGAGGGGGAAGGTTTATGAGAGGAAAACGTTTCGGGGGAGGGAAAGAAATGGGCTGCGCTGCTGGGCTGGGTTGGGCCTTGCTGGGCTGGATGGCTTACCTCATTTTTTTGTTGTGAATGTTTTTCCTTTTCCTTTTCTATTTATCTGTTTTGATTTTGTTTAAACTTTTCAAACAAAATTTTTGTTTCAAACTTCAACCAAACTTTATGAATAATCAAACATACTAACACATTCTGAAGTAAAAAAATTGAATAATTCTTTTATTCTTTTTAGGATATATTGATTATTTAAAGTAGGCCTTTGTTTTAAATTCAAATAAGATCAAATATATTTTCAACCTTTATTTAGTTTCAATTTTTCACAAAATCTTTTCAGTAAGTTTTATTCATTTATTAGGGTGTCAAATAATTCACTTTGAATTATTTGGAATATCCTTAATATGATTTATTAATCATTTTAAATTGGGTATTTGTCTTTATTCCAATGAAATGAAATATAGTTTTAATCCCATAAATTTTATTTGGAAAATTTCTTTGATCTTATTTAAGTTAAATAGACAACTTTTATTCCACTTGGGTAAATTCCAAATATTATTTTCCCACGATTTAATTAATCATTTCTAATAGGGATTTTGTCTTTATTCAAATGGAAATGGAATTTGGTTAATGCCATTTTATTTAATTTGAAAATTCTTTATCCTTTTATTTTATTTGGATTTGGATTATATTTATTCCATTTGCTGATGGATTAGGCCAAGATTTAATTTGGTCTGTAAATATTCTTCATTTAATATTTGTTTCTTTATCTTATAGAATCCTTATTTTTTATTTATAAGTTCAAACTTGGTGATTCCAATTTGTAAAATCTTATATAATATTTGTTTATCCTTTTAAATCTTTTTAGGATTATTTTCTCACCATTTGGTATGGATTTTTAGATAGGTGCTTTATTAGCTTTGGAAATTCAATTTCATATCTTATTAAATTCATAAGATTTTATCTATGGTTCCAAATTAAGTGAAACCAATTCATATGGTTTTATAATATTTCTATTGTCATTCTTGGTCATTTATAAATGTTTGTTCACAATTTTTATATGGATCCAAATCCATGGTCTTAGAGATATCTTGGAAATGATTTTATTCCATTAGGGTTTTGGTTTATTTCTCAAGTGTTTAAATTTCCAGATGCAATTATGAAGAATGCATTTCACTTGATTTGAATTTAGTTGGATTCAAACCTTAACCAAAGTTTTGTTCAAGATGGGGTTTTTAAGTTTCCATTTAGAATCAAAAAGTTTCTTTTCACCCTAAATTTCAACAATTATTTATTTTGTTTATTTATTTTTCACATTACAAAATTTGGAAAATTTTGGGATGTGACAGGCTACCACCCTTAAAATAAATCTCGTCCCGAGATTTGGGAAAGATAGGGGTTACAAGTTGGCTCAAAGCAACTAGGGTACTACCACCCTTAAAATTTTTCCAACTAGATTACTTCTTGGCTTGCTTGGGATCTTGATGAAACCTCTCTGGGCAAACATCTGCATAGTTTCCTTTGTTTCCACACTTGAAACATGTGACAAGGCTGAGATCCTTCATAGGATTTATCTTGTGCTTCATCTTTTCTGGGCAATTGCTTGCATAATGGCCTTGGTTACCACAATTGTAACATGTGACCAGATTGAGCTCTTCTCGTATCTTTTGTGGACAAGTTGATACATAATGGCCTAGCTCTTTGCAGTTGTTGCACCACACTTGGTTAATCTCCTTATATTTTTGTTTCTTATCGGGACATTCATTGGCATAGTGTCCCATCTCTTTGCAATGGCAACATTGCACTTGGCTTTTGTCCTTCTTCTTCTTGGGTTTCTCCAAAGCTAGGAGTGCTTCTAGTTCATGCTCTTCATATCTTATATCAAAGGTGGGAAAGTTTCCTAGTCTCCTTGATCTTTTCCTTGGGTAATACATATGTCTCCTCTTTGGTCCATCAAATTGAGTCATATTGCATGGAGGTGCAAGATGATATTTTCCTTTGTCTTCACCCTTCTTGGTAGAAGTTGTTCCCTCATGGAAGTCTACAATCTGTTGTTGCACTCCACCTTGTTTCCTTTGTTGAACTATGGAATTGATGGGACATTGGATTGGGACATGATTATTACCTTCACATAGGAAGCAAGCAGCTTGAGATGTGGGGCATTGATTAGTTGGATGTTTCTCTTCACAATTGGGGCATTGATCTTCATGCTCTTTGGAAGTGTGATACTGATCTCCACAAACATTGCAAGCTTGAGTTCCTTCTATAATATCATCCTTGACATCATTGTTATCATAGACTCCTTGGGAAGGGTTGTTTCCCATGTTGATCATTTTACTTGTCACCCTATGCAACAATTGGGTTTGGGTTTCCAAAAACCTTTGCATGGCTGGGTCTAAATCATTTTTGTTAGCCCAAAATTGAGTTGTCACTTGGTTCAACTGGGTTTGGGTTACTATGAGTTCTCTCATGTTGATCTCTTGGTTGTTGTTGTTGTCACCATTCTTGATGTTGGAGTTTCTTGGGATAGTCATCTTTTTGGGTTGGATTGGGATTAGAATAGTCAAAAGATTTCTAAGGAAATAGTTATAATCACACACATCACAATTCACACAAGCAATGTGCAAACATTCACAAACAAACATTCCACTCAAACAATAAGTTTCAAGCACATTTTTAGGCAACAAAATATTTTTGCTACACCACATAGGTTGGTGGGTTTGATCTAAACTTAATATGGTGGTCCAACTATATGGTTCACTTGGGATCATTCCTTCCTTCTTAGTTGATTCTTCATGAACAAGATCTTTGTATCCTTGGAGAATTTCTTGAATCTTGGTCACAAAACTTCAAAGGTGATGATGATTCCTTCTCAGTTGTATTTCTTTAGCCTTCAAGTCTTGAGCAATATTTCTTGTCTCACTTGTAGTCCTTAGTGATATCCAAGTTGAAGTCCTTGTTGAGAATAAGGTTGGAATCACTTGAGTTGGTGAAGTCCTTTGCTCATGTTGAAGTCTTTGCTCATGGTGGAGGCTTTATCCATCAAGTTTTGAAAAGGAAGTGATGTAGAATCAAAACCAAAATGGTTGAGGAAAGAGTTTACAAGATTGTTTGTAAATAAGTTTTGGAAAAAATTTAACTCCTATTTTTCTAAGGGGTTATGTCCAATCCTAGGGTTACAATCCTACAGGCAAAACAGTGCTCTCATACCATCTGTAAGGGGTCCCAACCTTTAATAAGGTAGAGATCCCTATGTTTACAATGCTAGTCCCTGGATCAATAGCTAGCATCCACAGTTAAGATGTAATATCAAGAAACAAAGGTCATAATACAACTTTATAACCAGGAATAAAATAATTTATTACATCTTACATAGCTCATTTGGCTATCTCATTACAATTCAGCAGAAATAGCTATAGCATGGGGTCCTTCATCTTCAAAGTGCCACAGGCAAACATGTTGGTTGTAAACTTGTAATCCTAATCAACGCACTTCACTAATATCAAACAACCTGCAACATAATAAGTTACAGCCACAAGGGTCAATACATTTGAATTGTATTGGCAAGTGATACTATGGTAGTATAGTGGAGTCTATCATCTATATGCATTTGGCTAAGTGGAGCTTAGGCTTGCTTTGCTCAAAATAGATTTTCCTTATCTTTTGGAAAAACACTAAGTTTTTGTTTGTCAAAAATCACCCAAGGCATCTCCCAATAGAAATTGGTGATCCTTTAACCCTTGTTCAACCACAAGTTTTTAATTTAGAAATTGGGATGAGGAGATTCTTGATAGCTTCCATGTCTTGATGCTCAAATTGTCCTTTACCAGGGACATGGCTAAGTACTTAGATTTTACACTCTGCAGAGGTGGTGCACTTTCCCCACAAGACTTGGTTTCACCAAGACAAGATCTTTTAGAAGCCTTCCCTTAGACTAGAATGGACGCGCTCCAACCTATCAAACCCCTACCACCAACTGTCCATTTGGCTAAGTTATTGCAACCTATATGATCCAGGCAGAGCCCATAATGCCAAGTGGCTGCACTTGAAGCTTCTCAACATTTGACATCTCAAATCTCTTTGTTCCTGGGTGGCCATCCACAAGTGAGATACACAAGGTAAACCATAGAAATGGGCCTTGTATAACCACTCAACACAAACCATTCCTTCCATTCCACACGGGTGTTTCATTCACTTAGTTGTTTTATTAAACAAAACACAAGTCTTTGACTTAGAAATATTCCATAGCATGAATATAATCCACCCTTGTTTTCTACTAGCTAATCTAAGCATGATAGTAGTAGGAATCTTAACTTAGGAAATTTCTACTAAGGTTTCATCTACTAGGATTTCCCATGGCATAGTTTATATTAGCAAAAATTCCATGCAAGTCCTACTTAGAAATATCACTAATGCATATGAAAATAATGGGACAAAGTATGAAGCATCACTTGCCTTTTTGGTAGAGAATATAAGTTCACTCCTTGATCTTGCAATATTCACACTCTTCAAATGTTACTACAATTTAATCAAGCAAGGCACAATTTCAATCTACCATTCAAGCAAACATCACATAAAATAATAGAAATAAAGCAATGCATGCAAGCATGCCAAAGATTGTTTTATTTGTAAAAGTGGTTTCTAATAGGTTATAAACATTCTAAAACACTTATTGGTCATTTTATATAAGTGGAAAAAACCATTTGCGAAAGATTTTACTTATTAATCATTTTTATACCAAATCAATATTTTATGTGGTTGAAAATGCCTTTAGCAAGGTAATAATCTTTATAGGGTTCACCAAATACATTTTTGATTCTAAAACTTGGTGTTTGGGGTCAGAGAGTTTAATCCAAATCATTTCCCAAAGATTTTTCTCCAAAATCATTTTTTAACCATAATCCACATTTTTATTTGGCTAGAAATGCTTTTATTCAAAGATTTATTTCCTTAGCATATCAAAATAAGTTTTTAAACCAAAAGTTGGTCTCTATGGTCAGTAGGTTCAAAACAATCCATTTTCCAAAGGTTTTATCACAAAAATATTTTTAGAATGAATTTTATATTCAAATTATGCCTACACAAGTTTCTGCAAAAACAACACATTTTCCAGAATCAATTCACTAAACAAAGTGTATGGTTGGAAAGTACTTGTCTTACTGATTCCATTGATATAAAATTTGCAAAATTTGGACGTGTGGTTTGAAAGTTATGAATTTTACAAAATCTAGCATCTAATAGATCAAATTTTCTAATTCAGATCAGACTCTGGCCACGTGTCTTGATTCTACTGGTCCATACCGTTTCGGTTGGATCAACAGAGGACAGCCATTGGATTTAAGTGGGATCGCACGGCTCAGGTGGATACATACCCCTTCGGTTATGAATCTATCGTGACGCTCGGATCTGGATCCCGTGGCTCACAGCAACTCGACCTCAGATGGCGGCGCTGGCTCGGCGGCGAGCAGCGGCATGCTCAGACGAGGGTTGCGCTGGCGATGCAGGAAGCAAAAGAGACAAGGGAGGGGCTCACCGAGATCGTCGTTCTTCGCTGATGCTCAACGTGGTAGTATCTCGTCGAGGGGCGCACTGTGGTGACGTGGATTGCTCACCGCAGTTCTTCCTGGCGTCGGGCTCGTTTGCTTGACGACGGAGGCGACGATGTAGGGTGTGCTAGGACAAACCTAAGGCGCAGTTAGTTGCATAAGAGAGTCACGAGTATGGGAGCATCATCGGGAGAGAGAGGGGTGGACAGGGCTTATGGGGAAACGTTGCCGGAGTTGATGCCGACGGCGGTGGCACGTTGGCGTCGTCGGAGGCGACGTTCTAGGGCGCGCGTGAACAAGCTATGGCTACTGTCATGTGCGCCTGGTGACGGTGAGCACGCTCGTGTGCTCCAGGGGCAGATGAGTAGCTGGGCTCGCGGGAATTCGCCGGGAAGCTCGTCGGAGGCAGTGGCGGTCTGAGCGGGAATTGGGGCAGCCTAGGGGCTCTCGAGGTGTGGCGTCTGGGGGAAAAGGGAGGGGAGAGGGAGGTGGTTAAACGAGCTTGGTCATCGGGAGTAATCGCTGCAGCATTAACGTGTATTGAATTGATTTTTAAGGTGGCAGAAACGGTCGACGAGGGGGCGTGGTCACCGCGGTGAGTGAGGAAGAAAACTGGGAAGTGGGGTCTTGGTGTCAGTGAGTGAGAGAGGGGAGATGGGGTCCAGCAGTCAGCGACTGAGGGGGAAGGTTTATGAGAGGAAAACGTTTCGGGGGAGGGAAAGAAATGGGCTGCGCTGCTGGGATGGGTTGGGCCTTGCTGGGCTGGATGGCTTAGCTCATTTTTTTTGTTGTGAATGTTTTTTCCTTTTCCTTTTCTATTTATCTGTTTTGATTTTGTTTAAATTTTTCAAACAACAATTTGATTTCAAACTTCAACCAAACTTTATGAATAATCAAACACTGCTTACTAACACATTCTAAAGTAAAACAATTGAATAATTCTTTTATTCTTTTTAGGATAAATTGATTATTTAAAGTAGGCCTTTGTTTTAAATTCAAATAAGATCAAATATATTTTCAACCTTTATTTAGTTTCAATTTTCACAAAATCTTTTCAGTAAGTTTTATTCATTTATTAGGGTGTCAAATAATTCACTTTGAATTATTTGGAATATCCTTAATATGATTTATTAATCATTTTAAATTGGGTATTTGTCTTTATTCCAATGAAATGAGATATAGTTTTAATCCCAAAAATTTTATTTGGAAAATTTCTTTGATCTTATTTAAGTTAATTAGACAACTTTTATTCCACTTGGGTAAATTCCAAATATTATTTTCCCATGATTTAATTAATCATTTCTAATAGGGATTTTGTCTTTATTCAAATGGAAATGGAATTTGGTTAATGCCATTTTATTTAATTTGAAAATTCTTTATCCTTTTATTTTATTTGGATTTGGATTATATTTATTCCATTTGCTGATGGATTAGGCCAAGATTTAATTTGGTCTTTAAATATTCCTCATTTAATATTTGTTTCTTTATCTTATAGAATCCTTATCTTTTTATTTATAAGTCCAAACTTGGTGATTCCAATTTTTAAAATCTTATATAATATTTGTTTATCCTTTTAAATCTTTTTAGGATTATTTGCTCACCATTTGGTATGGATTTTTAGATAGGTGCTTTATTAGCTTTGGAAATTCAATTTCTTATCTTATTAAATTCATAAGATTTTATCTATGGTTCCAAATTAAGTGAAACCAATTCATATGGTTTTATAATATTTCTATTGTCATTCTTGGTCATTTATAAATGTTTGTTGACAATTTTTATATGGATCCAAATCCATGGTCTTAGAGATATCTTGGAAATGATTTTATTCCATTAGGGTTTTGGTTTATTTCTCAAGTGTTTCAATTTCCAGATGCAATTATGAAGAATGCATTTCACTTGATTTGAATTTAGTTGGATTCAAACCTTAACCAAAGTTTTGTTCAAGATGGGATTTTTAAGTTTCCATTTAGAATCAAAAAGTTTCTTTTCACCCTAAATTTCAACAATTATTTATTTTGTTTATTTATTTTTCACATTACAAAATTTGGAAAATTTTGGGATGTGACAGGCTACCACCCTTAAAATAAATCTCGTCCCGAGATTTGGGAAAGATAGGGATTACAAGTTGGCTCAAAGCAACTAGGGTACTACCACCCTTAAAATTTTTCCAACTAGATTACTTCTTGGCTTGCTTGGGATCTTGATGAAACCTCTCTGGGCAAACATCTGCATAGTGTCCATTGTTTCCACACTTGAAACATGTGACAAGGCTGAGATCCTTCATAGGCTTTACCTTGTGCTTCATCTTTTCTGGGCAATTGCTTGCATAATGTCCTTGGTTACCACAATTGTAACATGTGACCATATTGAGCTCTTCTCGTATCTTCTGTGGACAAGTTGATACATAATGGCCTAGCTCTTTGCAGTTGTTGCACCACACTTGGTTAATCTCCTTATATTTTTGTTTCTTCTCATGACATTCATTGGCATAGTGTCCCATCTCTTTGCAATGGCAACATTGCACTTGGCTTTTGCCTTTCTTCTTCTTGGGTTTCTCCAAAGCTAGGAGTGCTTCTAGTTCATGCTCTTCATATCTTATCTCAAAGGTGGGAAAGTTTCCTAGTCTCCTTGATCTTTTCCATGGGTAATACATATGTCTCCTCTTTGGTCCATCAAATTGAGTCATACTGCATGGAGGTGCAAGCTGAGATTTTCCTTTGTCTTCACCCTTCTTGGTAGAATTTGTTCCCTCATGGAAGTCTACAATCTGTTGTTGCACTCCACCTTGTTTCCTTTGTTGAACTATGGAATAGATGGGACATTGGATGGGGACATGATTATTACCTTCACATAGGAAGCAAGCAGCTTGAGATGTGGGGAATTGATTAGTTGGATGTTTCTCTTCACAATTGGGGCATTGATCTTCATGCTCTTTGGAAGTGTGATCCTGGTCTCCACAAACATTGCAAGCTTGAGTTCCTTCTATAATATCATCCTTGACATCATTGTTATCATAGACTCCTTGGGAAGGGTTGTTTCCCATGTTGATCATATGACTTGTCACCCTATGCAACAATTGGGTTTGGGTTTCCAAAAACCTTTGCATGGCTGGTTCTAAATCATTGTTGTTAGCCCAAAATTGAGTTGTCACTTGGTTCAACTGGGTTTGGGTTACTATGAGTTCTCTCATGTTGATCTCTTGGTTGTTGTTTTTGTCACCATTCTTGATGTTGGAGTTTCTTGGGGTAGTCATCTTTTTGGGTTGGATTGGGATTAGAATAGGCAAAAGATTTCTAAGGAAATAGTTTTAATGACACACATCACAATTCACACAAGCAATGTGCAAACATTCACAAACAAACATTCCACTCAAACAACAAGTTTCAAGCACATTTTTAGGCAACAAAATATTTTTGCTACACCACATAGGTTGGTGGGATGATCTAAACTTAATATGGTGGTCCAACTATATGGTTCACTTGGGATCATTCCTTCCTTCTTAGTTGATTCTTCATAAACAAGATCTTTGTATCCTTGGAGAATTTCATGAATCTTGGTCACAAAACTTCAAAGGTGATGATGATTCCTTCTAAGTTGTATTTCTTTAGCCTTCAAGTCTTGAGCAATATTTCTTGTCTCACTTGTAGTCATTAGTGATATCCAAGTTGAAGTCCTTGTTGAGAATAAGGTTGGAATCACTTGAGTTGGTGAAGTCCGTTGCTCATGTTGAAGTCTTTGCTCATGGTGGAGGCTTTATCCATCAAGTTTTGAAAAGGAAGTGATGCAGAATCAAAACCAAAATGGTTCAGGAAAGAGTTTACAAGATTGTTTGTAAATAAGTTTTGGAACAAATTTAACTCCTATTTTTCTAAGGGGTTATGTCCAATCCTAGGGTTACAATCCTACAGGCAACACAGTGCTCTCATACCATCTGTAAGGGGTCCCAACCTTTAATAAGGTAGAGATCCCTGTGTTTTCAATGCTAGTCCCTGGATCAATAGCTAGCATCCACAGTTAAGATGTAATATCAAGAAACAAAGGTCAAAATACAACTTTATAACCAGGAATAAAATAATTTATTACATCTTACATAGCTCATTTGGCTATCTCATTACAATTCAGCAGAAATAGCTATAGCATGGGGTCCTTCATCTTCAAAGTGCCACAGACAAACATGTTGGTTGTAGACTTGTAATCCTAATCAACACACTTCACTAATATCAAACAACCTGCAACATAATAAGTTACAGCCACAAGGGTCAATACATTTGAATTATATTGGCAAGTGATACTATGGTAGTATAGTGGAGTCTATCATCTATATGCATTTTGCTAAGTGGAGCTTAGGCTTGCTTTGCTCAAAATAGATTTTCCTTATCTTTTGGAAAAACACTAAGTTTTTGTTTGTCAAAAATCACCCAAGGCATCTCCCAATAGAAATTGGTGATCCTTTAACCCTTGTTCAACCACAAGTTTTTAATTTAGAAATTGGGATGAGGAGATTCTTGATAGCTTCCATGTATTGATTCTCAAATTTTCCTTTACCAGGGACATGGCTAAGTACTTAGATTTTACACTCTGCAGAGGTGGTGCACTTTCCCCACAAGACTTGGTTTCACCAAGACAAGATCTTTCAGAAGCCTTCCCTTAGACTAGAATGGAAGCTCTCCAACCTATCAAACCCCTACCACCAACTGTCCATTTGGCTAAGTTATTGCAACCTATATGATCCAGGCAGAGCCCATAATGCCTTGTGGCTGCACTTGAAGCTTCTCAACATTTGATATCTCAAATCTCTTTGTTCCTGGGTGGCCATCCACAAGTGAGATACACAAGGTAAACCATAGAAATGGGCCTTTTATAACCACTCAACACAGACCATTCCTTCCATTCCACCCAGGTGTTTCATTCACTTAGTTGTTTTATTAAAAAAACACAAGTCTTTGACTTAGAAATATTCCATAGCATGAATATAATCCACCCTTGTTTTCTACTAGCTAAGCTAAGCATGATAGTAGTAGGAATCTTAACTTAGGAAATTTCTACTAAGGTTTCATCTACTAGGATTTCCCATGGCATAGTTAGCAAAAATTCCATGCAAGTCCTACTTAGAAATATCACTAATGCATAGTGAAAATAATGGGACAAAGTATGAAGCATCACTTGCCTTTTTGGTAGAGAATATAAGTTCACTCCTTGATCTTGCAATATTCACACTCTTCAAATGTCACTACAATTTAATCAATCAAGGCACAATTTCAATCTACCATTCAAGCAAACATCACATAAAATAATAGAAACAAAGCAATGCATGCAAGCATGCCAAAGATTGTTTTATTTGGAAAAGTGGTTTCTAATAGGTTATAAACATTCTAAAACACTTATTGGTCATTTTATATAAGTGGCAAAACCATTTGCAAAAGATTTTACTTATAAATCATTATTAAACCAAATCAATATTTTATGTGGTTGAAAATGCCTTTAGCAAGGTAATAATCTTTATAGGGTTCACCAAATACATTTTTGATTCTAAAACTTGGTGTTTGGGGTCAGAGAGTTTAATCCGAAACATTTCCCAAAGATTTTTCTCCAAAATCATTTTTAAACCATAATCAACATTTTTATTTGGCTAGAAATACTTTTATTCAAAGATTTATTTCCTTAGCATCTCAAAATAATTTTTTAAAACCAAAAGTTGGTCTCTATGGTCAGTAGGTTCAAAACAATCCATTTGCCAAAGATTTTATCACAAAAATAATTTTAGAATGAATTTTATATTCAAATTATGCCTACACAAGTTTCTGCAAAAACAACACATTTTCCAGAATCAATTCACTAAACAAAGTGTATGGTTGGAAAGTACTTGTCTTGCTGATTCCATTGATATAAAAGTTGCAAAAGTTGGACGTGTGGTTTGAAAGTTATGAATTTTACAAAATCTAGCATCTAATAGATCAAATTTTCTAATTCAGATCAGACTCTGGCCATGTGTCTTGATTCTACTGGTCCATACCGTTTCGGTTGGATCGACAAAGGATAGCCATTGGATTTAAGTGGGATCGCACGATTCAGGTGGATACATACCCCTTCGGTTATGAATCTATCATGACGCTCGGATCTGGATCCAGTGGCTCACAGCAACTTGACCTCAGATGGGTGGCGCTGGCGCGGCGGCGAGCGGCGGCGTGCTCAGACGAGGGTGGCGCTGGCGATGCAGGAAGCAAAAGAGACAGGGGAGGGGCTCACCGAGATCGTCGTTCTTCGCTGTGCTCAACGTGGTAGTATCTCGTCGAGGGGCGCACGATGGTGACGTGGATTGCTCACCGGCTGGCGTCGGGCTCGTCTGCCCGACAACGGAGGCGACGATGTAGGGCGTGCTAGGACAAACCGAAGGCGCAGTTAGTTGCGTAAGAGAGTCACGAGTATGGGAGCATCATCGGGAGAGAGAGGGGTGGACGGGGCTTACGAGGAAACGTCGCCGGAGTTGATGCCGAAGGCGGTGGCACAGTGGCGTCGTCGGAGGCGACGTTCTAGGGTGCGCGTGAACGAGCTATGGCTACTGTCAGGTGCCCCTGGTGACGGCGAGCACGCTCATGTGCTCTAGGGGCAGAGGAGTAGATGGGCTCGCCAGAATTCGCCGGGAAGCTCGTCGGAGGCAGCGGCGGTCTGAGCGGGAATTAGGGCAGCCTAGGGGCTCTTGAGGTGTGGTGTCTAGGGGAAAAGGGAGGGAAGAGGGAGGTGGTTAAATGAGCTTGGTCATCGGGAGTAATCGCTGCAGCATTAACGTGTATTGAATTGATTTTTAAGGTGGCAGAAACGGCCGGCGAGGGGGCGTGGTCACCGTGGTGAGTGAGGAAGAAGACTGGGAAGTGGGGTCTTGGTTTCATTGAGTGAGAGAGAGGGGAGATGGGGGCCAGCGGTCAGCGACTGAGGGGGAAGGTTTCTGAGTGGAAAACGTTTCGGGGGAGGGAAAGAAATGGGCTGCGCTGCTGGGCTGGGTTGGGCCTTGCTGGGCTGACTGGCTTAGCTCATTTTTTTTGTTCTGAATGTTTTTCCTTTTCCTTTTCTATTTATCTGTTTTGATTTTGTTTAAACTTTTCAAACAACAATTTGATTTTAAACTTCAACCAAACTTTATGAATAATCAAACACTGCTTACTAACACATTCTGAAGTCAAAAAATTTGAATAATTCTTTTATTCTTTTTAGGATATATTGATTATTTAAAGTAGGCCTTTGTTTTAAATTCAAATAAGATCAAATATATTTTCAACCTTTATTTAGTTTCAATTTTTCACAAAATCTTTTCAGTAAGTTTTATTCATTTATTAGGGTGTCAAATAATTCACTTTGAATTATTTGGAATATCTTTAATATGATTTATTAATCATTTTAAATTGGGTATTTGTCTTTATTCCAATGAAATTAAATATAGTTTTAATCCCATAAATTTTATTTGGAAAATTTCTTTGATCTTATTTCAGTTAATTAAACAAATTTTATTCCACTTGGGTAAATTCCAAATATTATTTTGCCATGATTTAATTAATCATTTCTAATAGGGATTTTGTCTTTATTCTAAGGGAAATGGTATTTGGTTAATGCCAATTTATTTAATTTGAAAATTCTTTATCCTTTTATTTTATTTGGATTTGGATTATATTTATTCCATTTGCTGATGGATTAGGCCAAGATTTAATTTGGTCTTTAAATATTCCTCATTTAATATTTCTTTCTTTATCTTATAGAATCCTTATCTTTTTATTTATAAGCCCAAACTTGGTGATTCCAATTTGTAAAATCTTATATAATATTTGTTTATGCTTTTAAATATTTTTAGGATTACTTGCTCACCATTTTGAATGGATTTTTAGATAGGTGCTTTATTAGCTTTGGAAATTCAATTTCTTATATTATTAAATTCATAAGATTTTATCTATGGTTCCAAATTAAGTGAAACTAATTTATATGGTTTTATAATATTTCTATTTGTCATTCTTGATCATTTATAAATGTTTGTTGACAATTTTTATATGGATCCAAATCCATGGTCTTAGAGATATCTTGGAAATGATTTTATTCCATTAGGGTTTTGGTTTATTTCTCAAGTGTTTAAATTTCCTGATGCAATTATGAAGAATGCATTTCACTTGATTTGAATTTAGTTGGATTCAAACCTTAACCAAAGTTTTGTTAAAGATGGGATTTTTAAGTTTCCATTTAGAATCAAAAAGTTTCTTTTCACCCTAAATTTCAACAATTATTTATTTTGTTTATTTATTTTTCACATTACAAATTTGGATAATTTTGGGATGTGATAGTCAATCGGAGTCATCATT
Source organism: Avena atlantica (assembly GCA_910589765.1). NCBI lineage: Eukaryota > Viridiplantae > Streptophyta > Magnoliopsida > Poales > Poaceae > Avena > Avena atlantica. Next base: position 308,989,524 of record OU342739.1, read on the forward strand.
CAAAAGGTATGATCGTTTGAATATTCACCGATTTAATTCTAAAAAGAAAGGGTTCTGTTTTCTAGGTCGAACGGTAGGAAACGCTAGTTTTATTCCGCCTTTTTTGAGCCACTCTAGGAAAAGTTTTAATCGCCTATTCACCCCCTCCCCCATCTAGGCGACACCCGTATCCTTTCAACTGTGTAATAGGATAGTGCAGTTGGTATCAGCCCTATTGAACTATTTTGGCTGCAAAGTACTACCAGTATAGTATTAGGTCTCGTATTTCAGAGTAGTTTGTACGATATATATTGATACTTGTTTAGATCAAGGGCACGATATGGTACTGGTTTGCCTTTATAGGATAGCTATTTTCGTCCTCTTTCCAACGCAATTTGAATCGGGTCAATCGGAGTCACCATTCAAAAGTTATGACCGTTTGAATATTCACCGATTTAATTCTAAAAAGAAAGGGATCTGTTTTCTGGGCCGAGCGGTAGTAAACGCTAGTTTTATTCCGCCTTTGTTGAGCCACTCTAGGAAAAGTTTTAGCTGCCTATTCACCCCCCCTCTAGGCGACATCCGTATCCTTTCAACTATGTAATAGGATAGTGCAATTGGTATCAGCCCTATTGAACTATTTTGGATGCAAAGTACTACCAGTATAGTACTAGGTCTTGTATTGCAGAGTAGTTTGTACGATATATACTGATACTTGTTTAGATCAAGGGAACAATATGGTACTGCTTTGCCTTTATAGGGTAGCTATTGTCGTCCTCTTTCCAACGCAATTTGAATCGGGTCAATCGGAGTCTCCATTCAATAGTTATGACCGTTTGAATATTCACCGATTTAATTCTAAAAAGAAAAGGATTTGTTTTCTGGGCCGAGCTGTAGTACAGGATAGTTTTATTCTGCCTTTGTTGATCCACTCTAGGAAAAAAATTATTCGCCTATTCACCCACCCTCTAGGCGACATTTGTATCCTTTCAACTATGTAATAGGATAGTGCAGTTGGTATCATCCATATTGAACTATTTTGGCTACAAAGTACTACCAGTATAGTACCAGGTCTTCTATTGCGGAGTAGTTTGTATGATATATACTGATACTTGTTTAGATCAAGGGCACGATATGATATTTCTTTGCCTTTATATTGTAGCTATTGTCGTCCTCTTTCCAACGCAATTTGAATGGGGTAATCGGAGTCACTATTCAAAAGTTAGGACCATTTGAATATTCACCGATTTAATTCTAAAAAGGAAGGGATCTGTTTTCTAGGCCGAGCGGTAGTAAACGCTAGTTTTATTCCGCCTTTGTTGAGCCACTCTAGGAAAAGTTTCAATCGCCTATTCACCCTCCCCCCCCCTCTAGGCGACATTCGTATCCTTTCAACTATGTAATAGGATAGTGCAATTGGTATCAGCCCTATTGAACTATTTTGGCTGCAAAGTACTACCAGTATAGTACTAGGTCTTGTATTTCATAGTAGTTTGTACGATATATACTGATACTTTTTTAGATCAAGGGCACGAGATGGTACTGTTTTGCCTTTATTGGTTAGCTATTGTCGTCCTCTTTCCAACGCAATTTGAATCGGGTCAATCAGAGTCACCATTCAAAAGTATGACCGTTTGAATATTCACCGATTTAATTCTAAAAAGAATGGGATCTGTTTTCTGGGCCGAGCGGTAGTAAACACTAGTTTTATTCCACCTTTGTTGATCCACTCTAGAATAAGTTTTAATCGCCTATTCACCCCCTCTAGGCGACATTCGTATCCTTTCAACTATGTAATAGGATAGTGCAGTTGGTATCAGCCCTATTGAACTATTTTGGCTGCAAAGTACTACCAATATAGTACTAGGTCTTGTATTTTAGAGTAGTTTGTACGATAAATACTGATACTTGTTTAGATCAAGGGCACGATATGATACTGCTTTGCCTTTATAGGGTAGCTATTGTCGTCCTCTTTCCAACGCAATTTGAATCGAGTCAATTGGAGTCACCATTCAAAAGTTATGACCGTTTGAATATTCACCGATTTAATTCTAAAAAAGAAAGGGATCTGTTTTCTAGGCCGAGCGGTAGTAAATGCTAGTTTTATTCCGCCTTTGTTGAGCCACTCTAGGAAAATTTTAATCGCCTATTCACCCCCCTCTAGGCGACATCCGTATCCTTTCAACTATGTAATAGGATAGTGCAGTTGGTACCATCCCTATTGAACTATTTTGGCTGCAAAGTACTACCAGTATAGTACTAGGTCTTGTATTTCCGAGTAGTTTGTACGATATATACTGATACTTGTTTAGATCAAGGGCACGATATGGCACTGCTTTGCCTTTATAGGGTAGCTCTTGTCTTCCTCTTTCCAACGCAATTTGAATCGGGTTAATCGGAGTCTCCATTCAATAGTTATGACCGTTTGAATATTCACCGATTTAATTCTCAAAATAATGGGATCTGTTTTCTGGGCCGAGCGGTAGTAAACGCTAGTTTTATTCTGCCTTTGTTGAGTCACTCTAGGAAAAGTTTTATTCTCCTATTCACTCCCCCTCTAGGCGACATTTGTATCCTTTCAACTATGTAATAGGATAGTGCAGTTGGTATCATCCATATTGAACTATTTTGGCTGCAAAGTACTACCAGTATAGTACCAGGTCTTGTATTTCAAAGTAGTTTATATGATATATACTAATACTTATTTAGATCAAGGGCACGATATGGAACTGCTTTGCCTTTATAGGGTAGCTATTGTCATCCTCTTTCCAACGCAATTTGAATCGGGTCAATCGGAGTCACTATTCAAAAGTTAAGACCGTTTGAATATTCACCGATTTAATTCTAAAAATAAAGGGATCTGTTTTCTGGGCCGAGCGGTAGTAAACGCTAGTTTTATTCTTCCTTTGTTGAGCCACTCTAGGAAAAGTTTTAATCGCCTATTCACCCTCCCCCCCTCTAGGCGACATTCGTATCCTTTCAACTTAGTAATAGGATAGTGCAATTGGTATCAGCCCTATTAAACTATTTTGGCTGCAAAGTACTACCAGTATAGTACTAGGTCTTGTATTTCATAGTAGTTTGTACAATATATACTGATACTTTTTTAGATCAAGGGCACGATATGGTACTGCTTTGCCTCTATAGGGTAGCTATTGTCGTCCTCTTTCCAACGCAATTTGAATCGGGTCAATCGGAGTCACCATTCAAAAGTTATGACCGTTTGAATATTCACCGATTTAATTCTAAAAAGAATACGATCTGTTTTCTGGGCCGAGCGGTAGTAAACACTAGTTTTATTGCACCTTTGTTGAGCCACTCTAGGAAAAGTTTTAATCGCCTATTCACCCCCCTCTAGGCGACATCCGTATCCTTTGAACTATGTAATAGGATAGTACAGTTGGTATCAGCCCTATTGAACTATTTTGGCTGCAAAGTACTACCAGTATAGTACTAGATCTTGTATTTTAGAGTAGTTTGTACGATATATACTGATACTTGTTTAGATCAAGGGCACGATATGATACTACTTTGCCTTTATAGGGTAGCTATTGTCGTCCTCTTTCCAACGCAATTTGAATCGAGTCAATCGGAGTCACCATTCAAAAGTTATGACCGTTTGAATATTCACCGATTTAATTCTAAAAAAGAAAGGGATCTGTTTTCTAGGTCGAGCGGTAGTAAACGCTAGTTTTATTCCGCCTTTGTTGAGCCACTCTAGGAAAAGTTTTAATCGCCTATTCACCCCCCTTTAGGCGACATCCGTATCCTTTCAACTATGTAATAGGATAGTGCAGTTTGTATCATCCCTATTGAACTATTTTGGCTGCAAAGTACTACCAGTATAGTACTAGGTCTTTTATTTTAGAGTAGTTTGTATGATATATACTGATACTTGTTTAGATCAAGGGCACGATATGGTACTGCTTTGCCTTTATAGGGTAGCTATTGTCGTCCTCTTTCCAACGCAATTTGAATCGGGTCAATCGGAGTCACCATTCAAAAGTTATGACCGTTTGAATATTAACCGATTTAATTCTAAAAAGAATGGGTTCTGTTTTCTGGGCCGAGCGGTAGTAAACCCTAGTTTTATTTCACCTTTGTTGAGCCACTCTAGGAAAAGTTTTAATCACCATTTCACCCCCCCCCCTCTAGGCGACATTCGTATCCTTTCAACTTAGTAATAGGATAGTGCAATTGGTATCAGCCCTATTAAACTATTTTGGCTGCAAAGTACTACCAGTATAGTACTAGGTCTTGTATTTTAGAGTAGTTTCTACGATATATACTGATACTTGTTTAGATCAAGGGCACGATATGGTACTGCTTTGCCTTTATAGGGTAGCTATTGTCGTCTTCTTTCCAACGCAATTTGAATCGGGTCAATCGGAGTCACCATTCAAAAGTTTGAATATTCACCGATTTAATTCTAAAAAGAAAGGGATCTGTTTTCTGGGCCGAGCGGTAGTAAACGCTAGTTTTATTCTTCCTTTGTTGAGCCACTCTAGGAAAAGTTTTAATCGCCTATTCACCCCCCTCTAGGCGACATCCGTATCCTTTCAACTATGGAATAGGATAGTGCAGTTGGTATCATCCCTATTGAACTATTTTGGCTGCAAAGTTCTACCAGTTTAGTACTAGGTCTCGTATTTCATAGTAGTTTGTACGATATATACTGATACTTGTTTAGATCAAGGGCACGATATGGTACCGCTTTGCCTTTATAGCGTAGCTATTGTCGTCCTCTTTGCAACGCAATTGGAATCGGGTCAATCGAAGTCACCATTTAAAAGTTATGACCGTTTGAATATTCACCGATTTAATTCTAAAAAGAAAGGGATCTATTTTCTAGGTCGAGCGGTAGTAAACGCTAGTTTTATTCCGCATTTGTTGAGCCACTCTAGGAAAAGTTTTAATCGCCTATTCAACCCCCTCTAGGCGACATCTGTATCCTTTCAACTATGTAATATGATAGTGCAATTGGTATCATCCCTATTGAACTATTTTGGCCGCAAAGTACTACCAGTATAGTACTATGTCTTGTATTTTAGAGTAGTTTCTACGATATATACTGATACTTGTTTAGATCAAGGGCACGATATGGTACTGCTTTGCCTTTATAGGGTAGCTATTGTCGTCTTCTTTCCAACGCAATTTGAATCGGGTCAATCGGAGTCACCATTCAAAAGTGATGACCATTTGAATATTCACCGATTTAATTCTAAAAAGAAAGAGATCTATTTTCTAGGTCGAGCGGTAGTAAACGCTAGTTTTATTCTGCCTATGTTGAGCCACTCTAGGAAAAGTTTTAATCACCTATTCACCCCCTCTCTAGGCGACATCCGTATCCTTTCAACTATGTAATAGATTAGTGCAGTTGGTATCAGCCCTATTGAACTATTTTGGCTGCAAAGTACTACCAGTATAGTACTAGGTCTTGTATTTCAGAGTAGTTTGTACGATATATGCTGATACTTGTTTAGATGAAGGGCACGATATGGTACTGCTTTTCCTTTATAGGGTAGCTATTGTCGTCCTCTTTCAAACGCAATTTGAATTGGGTCAATCGGAGTCACCATTCAAAAGTTATGACCGTTTGAATATTCACCGATATAAGTCTAAAAAAAAGGGATCTGTTTTCTGGGTGGAGCGGTAGTAAACGCTAGTTTTATTCCGCCTTTGTTGAGCCACTCTAGGAGAAGTTTTAATCGCCTATTCACCCCGCCCCTCTAGACGACATACGTATCCTTTAAACTATGTAATAGTATAGTGCAGTTGGTATCAGCCATATTGAACTATTTTGGCTGCAAAGTACTACCAGTATAGTACTAGGTCTTGTATTTCAGAGTAGTTTGTATGATATATACTGATACTTGTTTAGATCAAGGGCACGTTATGGTACTAAATTTGCCTTTATAGGGTAGCTATTGTCGTCCTATTTCCAACGCAATTTGAATCAGGTCAATCGGAGTCACCATTCAAAAGTTATGACATTTGAATATTCACCGATTTAATTCTAAAAAGAAAGGGATCTGTTTTCTGGGTCGAGCGGTAGTAAACGCTAGTTTTATTCCGTCTTTGTTGAGCCACTCTAGGAAAAGTTTTAATCACCTCTTCACCCTCCCCCCTCAAGGCGACAACCGTATCTTTTCAACTATGTAATAGGATAGTGCAGTTGGTATCAGCCCTATTGAACTATTTTGGATGCAAAGTACAACCATTATAGTACTAGGTCTTGTATTCAGAGTAGTTTGTACAATATACTTTTTATACTTATTTAGATCAAGGGCACGATATGGTACTGCTTTACCTTTATACGGTAGCTATTATCGTCCTCTTTCCAACGCAATTTGAATCAGGTCAATCGGAGTCACCATTCAAAAGTTATGACCGTTTGAATATTCACCGATTTAATTCTAAAAAGAGAGGGATCTGTTTTCTGGGCCGAGCGGTAGTAAACGCTAGGTTCATTCCGCCTTTGTTGAGCCACTCTATGAAAAGATTTAATCGCCTATTCACCCCCCCCCCTAGGAGACATCCGTATCCTTTCAACTATGTAATAGGATAGTGTAGTTGGTATCAGCCCTATTGAACTATTTTGGCTGCAAAGTACTACCAGTATAGTACTAGGTCTTGTATTTTAGAGTAGTTTGTACAATATATACTGATACTTTTTTAGATCAAGGGCACGATATGGTACTGCTTTGCCTTTATAGGGTAGCTATTATCGTCCTCTTTCCAACGCAATTTGAATCGGTTCAATCGGAGTCACCATTCAAAAGTTATGACCATTTGAATATTCACCGATTTAATTCTAAAAAGAAAGGGATCTGTTTTCTACGCCGAGCGGTAGTAAACGCTAGTTTTATTCCGCCTTTGTTCAGCCACTCTAGGAAAAGTTTTAATCGCCTATTCACCCCGCCCCTCTAGACGACATATGTATCCTTTAAACTATGTAATAGTATAGTGCAGTTGGTATCAGCCGTATTGAACTATTTTGGCTGCAAAGTACTACCAGTATAGTACTTGGTCTTGTATTTCAGAGTAGTTTGTACGATATATACTAATACTTCTTTAGATCAAGGGCACGTTATGGTACTAAATTTGCCTTTATAGGGTAGCTATTGTCGTCCTCTTTCCAACGCAATTTGAATCGGGTCAATCGGAGTCACCATTCAAAAGTTATGACCATTTGAATATTCACCGATTTAATTCTAAAAAGAAAGGGATCTGTATTTTGGGTCGAGCGGTAGTAAACGCTAGTTTTATTCCGTCTTTGTTGAGTCACTCTAGGAAAAGTTTTAATCACCTATTCACCCCCCCCCTCTAGGCGACATCCGTATATTTTCAACTATGTAATAGGATAGTGCAGTTGGTATCAGCCCTATTGAACTATTTTGGATGCAAAGTACTACCATTATAGTACTAGGTCTTGTATTTCAGAGTAGTTTGTACAATATACTTTTTATACTTATTTATATCAAGGGCGCGATATGGTACTGCTTTGCCTTTATACGGTAGCTATTGTCGTCCTCTTTCCAACGCAATTTGAATCAGGTCAATCGGAGTCACTATTCAAAAGTTATGACCGTTTGAATATTCACAGATTTAATTCTAAAAAGAGAGGCATCTGTTTTCTGGGCCGAGCGGTAGTAAACGCTAGGTTTATTCTGCCTTTGTTGAGCCACTCTATGAAAAGTTTTAATCGCCTATTCATCCCCCCTCTAGGCGACATCCGTATCCTTTCAACTATGCAATAGGATAGTGCAGTTGGTATCAGCCCTATTGAACTATTTTGGCTGCAAAGTACTACCAGTATAGTACTAGGTCTTGTATTTTAGAGTAGTTTGTACGATATATACTGATACTTGTTTAGATCAAGGGCACAATATGGTACTGCTTTGCCTTTATAGGGTAGCTATTGTCGTCCTCTTTCCAACGCAATTTGAATCGGGTCAATCGAAGTCACCATTCAAAAGATATGACCATTTGAATATTCACCGATTTAATTTTAAAAAGAGAGGGATCTGTTTTCTGGGCCGAGCGGTAGTAAACTCTAGGTTCATTCCGCCTTTGTTGAGCCACTCTATGAAAAGTTTTAATCGCCTATTCACCCCTCTCTAAGCGACATCCGTATCCTTTCGCCTATTGAACTATTTTGGCTGAAAAGTACTACCAGTATAGTACCAGGTCTTGTATTTCATAATAGTTTGTACGATATATACTGATACTTGTTTAGATCAAGGGCACGATATGGTACTGCTTTGCCTTTATAGGGTAGCTATTGTCGTCCTCTTTCCAACGCAATTTGAATCGGGTCAATCGGAGTCACCATTCAAAAGTTATGACCGTTTGAATATTCACCGATTTAATTCTAAAAAGAAAGGGATCTGTTTTCTGGGCCGAACGGTAGTAAACGCTAGTTTTATTCCGCCTTTGTTGAGCCACTCTAGGAAAAAATTTAATCGCCTATTCACCCCCCTCTAGGCGACATCTGTATCCTTTCAACTATGTAATAGGATAGTGCAGTTGGTATCAGCCCTATTGAACTATTTTGTCTGCAAAGTAATACCAGTATAGTACTAGGCTTGTATTTCAGAGTTGTTTGTACGATATATATACTGATACGTATTTAGATCAAGGGCACGATATGGTACTACTTTGCCTTTATAGGGTAGCTATTGTCGTCCTCTTTCCAACGCAATTTGAATCGGGTCAATCGGAGTCACCATTCAAAAGTTATGACCGTTTGAATATTCACCGATTTAATTCTAAAAAGAAAGGGATCTGTTTTCTGGGTCGAGCGGTAGTAAACGCTAGTTTTATTCCGCCTTTGTTGAGCCACTCTAGGAAAAGTTTTAATCGCCTATTCACCCCCCCTCTAGGCGACATCCGTATCCTTTCAACTATGTAATAGGATAGTGCAGTTGGTATCAGCCCTATTGAACTATTTTGGCTGCAAAGTACTACCAGTATAGTACTAGGTCTTGTATTTCAGAGTAGTTTGTACGATATATACTGAAACTTTTTTAGATCAAGGGAACAATATGGTACTGCTTTGCCTTTATAGGGTAGCTATTGACGTCCTCTTTCCATAGCAATTTGAATCGGGTCAATCGGAGTCACCATTCAAAAGTTATAACCGTTTGAATATTCACCGAATTAATTCTAAAAAGAAAGCAATCTGTTTTCTGGGTCGAGCGGTAGTAAACGCTAGTTTTATTCCGCCTTTGTTGAGCCACTCTAGGAAAAGTTTTAATCGCCTATTCACCCCCCTCTAGACGATATCCGTATCCTTTCAACTATGTAATAGTATAGTGCAGTTGGTATCAGCCCTATTGAACTATTTTGGCTGCAAAGTACTACCAGTATAGTACTAGGTCTTGTATTTCAGAGTAGTTTGTACGATATATACTGATACTTCTTTAGATCAAGGGCATGTTATGGTACTGCTTTGCCTTTATAGGGTAGCTATTGTCGTCCTCTTTCCAACGCAATTTGATTCGGGTCAATCGGAGTCACCATTCAAAAGTTATGACCGTTTGAATATTCACCGATTTAATTCTAAAAAAAGGGATCTGTTTTTAGGGTCGAGCGGTAGTAAACGCTA
>OU342739.1:308999212-309056439 GCA_910589765.1 Avena atlantica
CACGATACGGTATTGCTTTGCCTTTATAGGGTAGCTATTATCGTCCTCTTTCCAACGCAATTTGAATCGGGTCAATCGGAGTCACCATTCAAAAGTTATGACCATTTCAATATTCACCGATTTAATTCTAAAAAGAAAGGGATCAGTTTTCTTGGCAGAGCAGTAGTAAACACTAGTTTTATTCCGCCTTTGTTGAGCCACTCTAGGAAAAGTTTTAATCGTCTTTTCACCCCCCTCTAGGCGACATCCGTATCCTTTCAACTATGTAATAGGATAGTGCAGTTGGTATCATCCCTATTGAACTATTTTGGCTGCAAAGTACTACCAGTATAGTACTAGGCCTTGTATTTCAGAGTAGTTTGTACGATATGTACTGATACTTGTTTAGATCAAGGGCATGATATGGTACTGCTTTGCCTTTATAGGGTAGCTATTGTCGTCCTCTTTCCAACGCAATTTCAATCGGGTCAATCGGAGTCACCATTCAAAAGTTATGACCGTTTGAATATTCACCGATTTAATTCTAAAAAGAAAGGGATCCGTTTTCTAGGCAGAGCGGTAGTAAACGCTAGTTTTATTCCGCCTTTGTTGAGCCACTCTAGGAAAAGTTTTAATCGTCTTTTCACCCCCCTCTAGGCGACATCCGTATCCTTTCAACTATGTAATAGGATAGTGCAGTTGGTATCAGCCCTATTGAACTATTTTGGCTGCAAAGTACTACCAGTATAGTACTAGGTCTTGTATTTCAGAGTAGTTTGTACGATATGTACTGATACTTGTTTAGATCAAGGGAACGATATGGTACTTCTTTGCCTTTATAGGGTAGCTATTGTCGTCCTCTTTCCAACGCAATTTGAATCGGGTCAATCGGAGTCACCATTCAAAAGTTATGACCGTTTGAATATTCACCGATTTAATTCTAAAAAGAAAGGGATCTGTTTTCTTGGGAAAGCAGCAGTAAACGCTAGTTTTATTCCGCCTTTGTTGAGCCACTCTAGGAAAATTTTAATCGTCTTTCACCCCCCTCTAGGCGACATCCGTATCCTTTCAACTATGTAATAGGATAGTGCAGTTGGTATCAGCCCTATTGAACTATTTTGGCTGCAAAGTACTACCAGTATAGTACTAGGTCTTGTATTTCAGAGTAGTTTGTACGATATATACTGATACTTGTTTAGATCAAGGGAACGATATGGTACTTCTTTGCCTTTATAGGGTAGCTATTGTCGTCCTCTTTCCAACGCAATTTGAATCGGGTCAATCGGAGTCACCATTCAAAAGTTATGACCGTTTGAATATTCACCGATTTAATTCTAAAAAGAAAGGGATCTGTTTTCTAGGCAGAGCGGTAGTAAACGCTAGTTTTATTCCGCCTTTGTTGAGCCACTCTAGGAAAAGTTTTAATCGTCTTTTCACCCCTCTAGGCGACATCCGTATCCTTTCAACTATGTAATAGGATAGTGTAGTTGGTATCAGCCCTATTGAACTATTTTGGCTGCAAAGTACTACCAGTATAGTACTAGGTCTTGTATTTTAGAGTAGTTTGTACGATATATACTGATACTTGTTTAGATCAAGGGCACGATATGGTATTGCTTTGCCTTTATAGGGTAGCTATTGTCGTCCTCTTTCCAACGCAATTTGAATCAGGTCAATCGGAGTCACCATTCAAAAGTTATGACCGTTTGAATATTCACCGATTTAATTCTAAAAAGAAAGGGATCTGTTTTCTTGGCAAAGCAGTAGTAAACGCTAGTTTTATTCCGCCTTTGTTGAGCCACTCTAGGAAAAATTTTAATCGTCTTTTCACCCCCCTCTAGGCGACATCCGTATCCTTTCAACTATGTAATAGGATAGTGCAGTTGGTATCAGCCCTATTGAACTATTTGGGCTGCAAAGTACTACCAGTATAGTACTAGGTCTTGTATTTCAGAGTAGTTTGTACGATATATACTGATACTTGTTTAGATCAAGGGCATGATATGGTACTGCTTTGCCTTTATAGGGTAGCTATTGTCGTCCTACTTCCAACGCAATTTGAATCGTGTCAATCGGAGTGACCATTCAAAAGTTATGACCGTTTGAATATTCACCGATTTAATTCTAAAAAGAAAGGGATCTGTTTTCTGGGCCGAGCAGTAGTAAACGCTAGTTTTATTCCGCCTTTGTTGAGCCACTCTAGGAAAAGTTTTAATCGCCTTTTCACCCCCCCTCTAGGCGACATCCGTATCCTTTCAACTATGTAATAGGATAGTGCAGTTGGTATCAGCCCTATTGAACTATTTTGGCTACAAAGTACTACCAGTATAGTACTAGGTCTTGTATTTCAGAGTAGTTTGTACGATATATACTGATACTTGTTTAGATCAAGGGCATGATATGGTACTGCTTTGCCTTTATAGGGTAGCTATTGTCGTCCTCTTTCCAACGCAATTTGAATCGGGTCAATCGGAGTCACCATTCAAAAGTTATGACCGTTTGAATATTCACCGATTTAATTCTAAAAAGAAAGGGATCTGTTTTCTTGGCAGAGCAGTAGTAAACGCTAGTTTTATTCCGCCTTTGTTGAGCCACTCTAGGAAAAGTTTTAATCGTCTTTCACCCCCCTCTAGGCGACATCCGTATCCTTTCAACTATGTAATAGGATAGTGTAGTTGGTATCAGCCCTATTGAACTATTTTGGCTACAAAGTACTACCAGTATAGTACTAGGTCTTGTATTTCAGAGTAGTTTGTACGATATATACTGATACTTGTTTAGATCAAGGGCATGATATGGTACTGCTTTGCCTTTATAGGGTAGCTATTGTCGTCCTATTTCCAACGCAATTTGAATCGGGTCAATCGGAGTCACCATTCAAAAGTTATGACCGTTTGAATATTCACCGATTTAATTCTAAAAAGAAAGGGATCTGTTTTCTGGGTCGAGCCGTAGTAAACGCTAGTTTTATTCCGCCTTTGTTGAGCCACTCTAGGAAAAGTTTTAATCGCCTATTCACCCCCCTCTAGGCGACATCCGTATCCTTTCAACTATGTAATAGGATAGTGCAGTTGGTATCAGCCCTATTGAACTATTTTGGCTGCAAAGTACTACCAGTATAGTACTAGGTCTTGTATTTCAGAGTAGTTTGTATGATATATACTGATACTTGTTTAGATCAAGGCACGATACGGTATTGCTTTGCCTTTATAGGGTAGCTATTGTCGTCCTCTTTCCAACGCAATTTGAATCGGGTCAATCGGAGTCACCATTCAAAAGTTATGACCGTTTGAATATTCACCGATTTAATTCTAAAAAGAAAGGGATCTGTTTTCTTGGCAGAGCAGTAGTAAACGCTAGTTTTATTCCGCCTTTGTTGAGCCACTCTAGGAAAGTTTTAATCGCCTATTCACCCCCCTCTAGGCGACATCCCTATCCTTTCAACTATGTAATAGGATAGTGCGGTTGGTATCAGCCCTATTGAACTATTTTGGCTGCAAAGTACTACCAGTATAGTACTAGGTCTTGTATTTCAGAGTAGTTTGTACGATATATACTGATACTTGTTTAGATCAAGGGCACGATATGGTACTGCTTTGCCTTTATAGGGTAGCTATTGTCGTCCTCTTTCCAACGCAATTTGAATCGGGTCAATCGGAGTCACCATTCAAAAGTTATGACCGTTTGAATATTCACCGATTTAATTCTAAAAAGAAAGGGATCTGTTTTTTGGCTGAGCGGTAGTAAACGCTAGTTTTATTCTGCCTTTGTTGAGCCACTCTAGGAAAAGTTTTAATCGCCTATTCACCCCCCTCTAGGCGACATCCGTATCCTTTCAACTATGTAATAGGATAGTGCAGTTGGTATCAGCCCTATTGAACTATTTTGGCTGCAAAGTACTACCAGTATAGTACTAGGTCTTGTATTTCAGAGTAGTTTGTACGATATATACTGATACTTGTTTAGATCAAGGGCATGATATGGTACTGCTTTGCCTTTATAGGGTAGCTATTGTCGTCCTCTTTCCAACGCAATTTGAATCGGGTCAATCGGAGTCACCATTCAAAAGTTATGACCGTTTGAATATTCACCGATTTAATTCTAAAAAGAAAGGGATCTGTTTTCTTGGCAGAGCGGTAGTAAACGCTAGTTTTATTCCGCCTTTGTTGAGCCACTCTAGGAAAAGTTTTAATCGTCTTTTCACCCCCCTCTAGGCGACATCCGTATCCTTTCAACTATGTAATAGGATAGTGCAGTTGGTATCAGCCCTATTGAACTATTTTGGCTAGAAAGTACTACCAGTATAGTACTAGGTCTTGTATTTCAGAGTAGTTCGTACGATATATACTGATACTTGTTTAGATGGGCATGATATGGTACTGCTTTGCCTTTATAGGGTAGCTATTGTCGTCCTCTTTCCAACGCAATTTGAATCGTGTCAATCGGAGTCACCATTCAAAAGTTATGACGTTTGAATATTCACCGATTTAATTCTAAAAAGAAAGGGATCTGTTTTCTGGGCGAGCGGTAGTAAACGCTAGTTTTATTCCGCCTTTGTTGAGCCACTCTAGGAAAAGTTTTAATCGCCTATTCACCCCCCTCTAGGCGACATCCGTATCCTTTCAACATATGTAATAGGATAGTGCAGTTGTATCAGCCCTATTGAACTATTTTGGCTGCAAAGTACTACCAGTATAGTACTAGGTCTTGTATTTCAGAGTAGTTTGTACGATATATACTGATACTTGTTTAGATCAAGGCACGATATGGTATTGCTTTGCCTTTATAGGGTAGCTATTGTCGTCCTCTTTCCAACGCATTTGAATCGGGTCAATCGGAGTCACCATTCAAAAGTTATGACCGTTTGAATATTCACCGATTTAATTCTAAAAAGAAGGGATCTGTTTTCTTGGCCGAGCGGTAGTAAACGCTAGTTTTTTCCGCTTTGTTGAGCCACTCTAGGAAAGTTTTTAATCGTCTTTTCACCCCCCTCTAGGCGACATCCGTATCCTTTCAACTATGTAATAGGATAGTGCAGTTGGTATCAGCCTATTGAACTATTTTGGCTAAAGTACTACCAGTATAGTACTAGGTCTTGTATTAGAGTAGTTTGTACGATATATACTAATACTTGTTTATATCAAGGGCACGATATGGTACTGCTTTGCCTTTATAGGGTAGCTATTGTCGTCCTCTTCCAACGCAATTTGAATCGGGTCAATCGGAGTCACCATTCAAAAGTTATGACCGTTTGAATATTCACCGATTTAATTCTAAAAAGAAAGGGATCTGTTTTCTGGGCCGAGCGGTAGTAAACGCTAGTTTTATTCCGCCTTTGTTGAGCCACTCTAGGAAAAGTTTTAATCGCCTATTCACCCCCCTCTAGGCGACATCCGTATCCTTTCAACTATGTAATAGGATAGTGCAGTTGGTATCAGCCCTATTGAACTATTTTGGCTGCAAAGTACTACCAGTATAGTACTAGGTCTTGTATTTCAGAGTAGTTTGTACGATATATACTGATACTTGTTTAGATCAAGGGCACGATATGGTACTGCTTTGCCTTTATAGGGTAGCTATTGTCGTCCTCTTTCCAACGCAATTTGAATCGGGTCAATCGGAGTCACCATTCAAAAGTTATGACCGTTTGAATATTCACCGATTAATTCTAAAAAGAAAGGGATCGTTTTCTGGGCAGAGCGGTAGTAAACGCTAGTTTTATTCCGCCTTTGTTGAGCCACTCTAGGAAAAGTTTTAATCGCCTATTCACCCCCCTCTAGGCGACATCCGTATCCTTTCAACTATGTAATAGGATAGTGCAGTTGGTATCAGCCCTATTGAACTTATTTGGCTGCAAAGTACTACCAGTATAGTACTAGGTCTTGTATTTCAGAGTTGTTGTACGATATATACTGATACTTGTTTAGATCAAGGGCACGATATGGTACTGCTTTGCCTTTATAGGGTAGCTATTGTCGTCCTCTTTCCAACGCAATTTGAATCGGGTGGGTCAATGAGTCACCATTCAAAAGTTATGACCGTTTGAATATTCACCGATTTAATTCTAAAAAGAAATGGATCTGTTTTCTGGGCCGAGCTAGGAGTAACGCTATTTTATTCCGCCTTTTTGAGCCACTCTAGGAAAAGTTTTAATCGCCCTATTCACCCCCCCCCCTCTAGGCGACATCCGTATCCTTTCAACTATGTAATAGGATAGTGCAGTTGTTATAGCCCCTATTGAACTATTTTGGCTGCAAAGTACTACCAGTTATAGTACTAGGTCTTGTATTTTAGAGCAGTTTGTACGATATATACTGATACTTGTTTAGATCAAGGGCACGATATGGTACTGCTTTGCCTTTATAGGTAGCAATTGTCGTCCTCTTTCCAACGCAATTTGAATCGGGTCAATCGGAGTCACCATTCAAAAGTTATGACCGTTTGAATATTCACCGATTTAATTCTAAAAAGAAAGGATCTATTTTCTAGGCCAAGCGGTAGTAAACGCTAGTTTTATTCCGCCTTTGTTCAGCCACTCTAGGAAAAGTTTTAATCGCCTATTCACCCCCCTCTAGGCGACATCCGTATCTTTTCAACTAGTAATAGGATAGTGTAGTTGGTATCAGCCCTATTGAAACTATTTTGTCTGCAAAGTACTACCTACCAGTATAGTACTAGGTCTTGTATTTCAGAGTTGTTTGTACGATATATACTGTACTTGTTTATCAAGGGCACGATATGGTACTTCTTTGCCTTTATAGGGTAGCTACTGTAGTCCTCTTTCCAACGCAATTTGAATCGGGTCAATCGATAGTCACCATTCAAAAGTTATGACCGTTTGAATATTCACCGATTTAATTCTAAAAAGAAATGGATCTGTTTTCTGGGCCGAGAAGTAGTAAACGCTAATTTTATTCCGCCTTTGTTGAGCCACTCTAGGAAAAGTTTTAATCGCCTATTCACCCCCCCCTCTAGGCGACATCCGTATCCTTTCAACTATGTAATAGGATTAGTGCAGTTGGTATCAGCCCTATTGAACTATTTTGCTGCAAAGTACTACCAGTATAGTACTAGGTCTTGTATTTCAGAGTAGTTTGTACGATATATACTGATACTTGTTTAGATCAAGGGCACGATATGGTACTGCTTTGCCTTTATAGGGTAGCAATTGTCGTCCTCTTTCCAACGCAATTTGAATCGGGTCAATCGGAGTCACCATTAAAGTTATGACCGTTTGAATATTCACCGATTTAATTCTAAAAAGAAAGGGATCTATTTTCTAGGCCGAGCGGTAGTAAACGCTAGTTTTATTCCGCTTTGTTGAGCCACTCTAGGAAAGTTTTTAATCGCCTATTCACCCCCCCTAAGGCGACATCGTATCCTTTCAACTATGTAATAGGATAGTGTAGTTGTTATAGCCCTATTGAACTATTTTGTCTGCAAAGTACTACCAGTATAGTACTAGGTCTTGTATTTCAGAGTTGTTTGTACGATATATACTGATACTTGTTTAGATCAAGGGCACGATATGGTACTTCTTTGCCTTTATAGGGTAGCTATTGTCGTCCTCTTTCCAACGCAATTTGAATCGGGTCAATCGGAGTCACCATTCAAAAGTTATGACCGTTTGAATATTCACCGATTTAATTCTAAAAAGAAAGGGATCTATTTTCTGGGCCGAGCGGTAGTAAACGCTAGTTTTATTCGCCTTTTTGAGCCACTCTAGGAAAAGTTTTAATCGCCTATTCACCCCCCCCTCTAGGCGACATCCGTATCCTTTCAACTATGTAATAGGATAGTGCAGTTTGGTATCAGCCCTTGAACTATTTTGGATGCAAAAGTACTACCAGTATAGTACTAGGTATTGTATTTCAGAGTAGTTTGTACGATATATACTGATACTTTTTTATATCAAGGGAACGATATGGTACTTC
Organism: Avena atlantica; assembly: GCA_910589765.1. Classification (NCBI taxonomy): domain Eukaryota; kingdom Viridiplantae; phylum Streptophyta; class Magnoliopsida; order Poales; family Poaceae; genus Avena; species Avena atlantica. Next base: position 309,007,126 of record OU342739.1, read on the forward strand.
TTTGCCTTTATAGGGTAGCTATTTTTCGTCCTCTTTCCAACGCAATTTGAATCGGGTCAATCGGAGTCACCATTCAAAAGTTATGACCGTTTGAATATTCACCGATTTAATTCTAAAAAAGAAAGGGATCTGTTTTCTGGTCGAGCGGTAGTAAACGCTAGTTTTATTCCGCCTTTGTTGAGCCACTCTAGGAAAAGTTTTAATCGCCTATTCACCCCCCCCTCTAGGCGACATCCGTATCCTTTCAACTATGTAATAGGATAGTGTAGTTGGTATCAGCCCTATTGAACTATTTTGGCTGCAAAGTACTACCATATAGTACTAGGTCTTGTATTTCAGAGTAGTTTGTACGATATATACTGATACTTGTTTAGATCATGGCATCATATGGTACTGGCTTTGCCTTTATAGGGTAGCTATTGCCGTCCTCTTTCCAACGCAATTTGAATGGGGTCAATCGGAGTCACCATTCAAAAGTTATGACCGTTTAAATATTCACCGATTTAATTCTAAAAAGAAAGGGATCTGTTTTCTGGGTCGAGCGGTAGTAAACGCAAGTTTTATTCCGCCTTTGTTGAGCCCACTCTAGGAAAAGTTTTAATCTCCTATTCACCCCCCCCCCTCTAGGAAAAATCCATATCCTTTCAACTATGTAATAGGATAGTGCAGTTGGTATTAGCCCAATCGAACTATTTTGGCTGCAAACTACTACCAGTCTAGTACTAGGTCTTGTATTTCAGAGTAGTTTGTACGATATATACTGATACTTGTTTAGATCAAGGGCACGATATGGTACTGCTTTGCCTTTATAGGGTAGCTATTGTCGTCATCTTTCCAACGCAATTTGAATCGGGTCAATCGGAGTCACCATTCAAAAGTTATGACCGTTTGAATATTCACTGATTTAATTCTAAAAGAAAGGATCTGTTTTCTAGGCAGAGTTGTAGTAAACGCTAGTTTTATTCCGCCTTTGTTGAGCCACTCTAGGAAAAGTTTTAATCGCCTATCCCCCCCCCCCTCCTTTAGGCGACATCCGTATCCGTTCAACTATGTAATATGATAGTGCAGTTGGTATCAGCCCTATTGAACTATTTTGGCTACAAAATACTACCAGTATAGTACTAGGTCTTGTATTTCAGAGTAGTTTGTACGATATATACTGATACTTGTTTAGATCGAGGGCACGATATGGTACTGCTTTGCCTTTATAGGGTAGCTATTGTCGTCCTCTTTCCAACGCAATTTGAATCGGCTCAATCGAGTCACCATTCAAAAGTTATGACGTTTGACTATTCACCGATTTAATTCTAAAAAGAAACGGATCTGTTTTTGGTCGAGCGGTAGTAAACGCTAGTTTTATTCCGCCTTTGTTGAGCCACTCTAGGAAAAGTTTTAATCGCCTATTCACCCCCCCTCTAGGCGACATCTGTATCCTTTCAACTATGTAATAGGATAGTATAGTTGGTATCATCCCTATTGAACTATTGTGGCTGCAAAGTACTACCAGTATAGTACTAGGTCTTGTATTTCAGAGTAGTTTGTATGATATATACTAATAATTGTTTAGATCAAGGGCACTATATGGTACTTATTTTCCTTTATAGGGTAGATATTATCGCCCTCTTTCCAACGCAATTTGAATCGGGTCAATCGGAGTCACCATTCAAAAGTTATGACCGTTTGAATATTCACGGATTTAATTCTAAAAAGAAAGGGATCTGTGTTCTGGGCCGAGCGGTAGTAAACGCTAGTTTTATTCCGCCTTTGTTGAGCCACTCTAGGAAAAGTTTTAATCGCCTATTCACCCCCCCTCTAGGTGGCATCGGTATCCTTTCAACTATGTAATAGGATAGTGCAGTTGGTATCAGCCCCATTGAACTATTTTGGATGCAAAGTACTACCACTATAGTACTAGGTATTATATTTCAGAGTAGTTTGTACGATATATACTGATACTTGTTTAGATCAAGGGCACGATATGGTACTGCTTTGCCTTTATAGGGTAACTATTTTTCGTCCTCTTTCCAACGCAATTTGAATCGGGTCAATTGGGGTCACCATTCAAAAGTTATGACCGTTTGAATATTCACCGATTTAATTATAAAAAGAAAGGGATCTGTTTTCTGGGTCGAGCGGTAGTAAACGCTAGTTTTATTCCTCCTTTGTTGAGCCACTATAGTAAAAATTTTAATCGCCTATTCACCCCCCCCTCTAGGCGACATCTGTATCCTTTCAACTATGTAATAGTATAGTGTAGTTGGTATCAGCCCTATTGAACTATTTTGGCTGCAAAGTACTACCAATATAGTACTAGGTCTTGTATTTCAGAGTAGTTTGTACGATATATACTGATACTTGTTTAGATAATGGGCATGATATGGTACTGCTTTGCCTTTATAGGGTAGCTATTGCCGTCCTCTTTCCAACGCAATTTGAATGGGGTCAATCGGAGTCACCATTCAAAAGTTATGACCGTTTAAGTATTTACCGATTTAATTCCAAAAAAAGGGATCTGTTTTTTGGGCCGAGCGGTAGTAAATGCTAGTTTTATTTCGCCTTTGTTGAGCCACTCTAGAAAAAGTTTTAATCGCTTATTCACCCCCCCCCCCCTCTAGGAGACATCCATATCCTTTCAACTATGTAATAGGATAGTGAAGTTGGTATCAACCCTATTGAATTATTTTGGCTGCAAAGTACAACCAGTATAGTACTAGGTCTTGTATTTTAGAGTTGTTTGTACGATATATACTGATACTTGTTGAGATCAAGGGCACGATATGGTACTGCTTTGACTTTATGGGTAGCTATTGTCGTCCTCTTTCCAATGCAATTTGAATTGGGTCAATCGGAGTCACCATTCAAAAGTTACGACCGTTTGAATATTCACCTATTTAATTCTAAAAAGAAAGGGATCTGTTTTCTGGGCCGAGTTGTAGTAAACGCTAGTTTTATTCCGCCTTTGTTGAGCCACCCTAGGAAAAGTTTTAATCGCCTATTCCCCCCCCCCTCTAGGCGACATCAGTATCCTTTCAACTATGTAATAGGATAGTGCAGTTGGTATCAGCCCTATTGAACTATTTTGGCAGCAAAGTACTACCAGTATAGTACTAGGTCTTTTATTTCAGAGTAGTTTGAATGATACATACTAATACTTGTTTAGATCAAGCTCACGATATGGTACTTATTTTCCTTTATAGGGTAGCTATTATCGTCCTCTTTCCAACGCAATTTGAATCGGGTCAATCGGAGTCACCATTCAAAAGTTATGACCGTTTGAATATTCACGAATTTAATTCTAAAAAGAAAGGGATCTGTTTTCTAGGCCGAGTTGTAGTAAATGCTAGTTTTATTCCGCCTTTGTTGAGCCACTCTAGGAAAAGTTTTAATCGCCTATTCACCCCCCCCCTCTAGGCGACATCTGTATCCTTTCAACTATGTAATAGTATAGTGTAGTTGGTATCAGCCCTATTGAACTATTTTGGCTGCAAAGTACTACCAATATAGTACTAGGTCTTGTATTTCAGAGTAGTTTGTACGATATATACTGATACTTGTTTAGATAATGGGCATGATATGGTACTGCTTTGCCTTTATAGGGTAGCTATTGCCGTCCTCTTTCCAACGCAATTGGAATAGGGTCAATCAGAGTCACCATTTAAAAGTTATGACCATTTGAATATTCACCGATTTAATTCCAAAAAAAGGGATCTGTTTTCTGGGCCGAGCTGTAGTAAATCCTAGTTTTCTTTCGCCTTTGTTGAGCCACTCTAGGAAAAGTTTTAATTGCTTATTCACCCCCCCCCCCTATAGGAGACATCCATATCCTTTCAACTATGTAATAGGATAGTGAAGTTGGTATCAGCCCTATTGAACTATTTTGGCTGCAAAGTACTACCAGTATAGTACTAGGTCTTGTATTTTAGAGTTGTTTGTACGATATATACTGATACTTGTTTAGATCAAGGGCACGAAATGGTACTGCTTTGCCTTTATGGGTAGCTATTGTCGTCCTCTTTCCAATGCAATTTGAATCGGGTCAATCGGAGTCACCATTCAAAAGTTATGACCGTTTGAATATTCACTGATTTAATTCTAAAAAGAAAGGGATCTGTTTTCTAGGCCGAGTTGTAGTAAATGCTAGTTTTATTCCGCCTTTGTTGAGCCACTCTAGGAAAAGTTTTAATCGCCTATTCACCCCCCTCCTTTAGGCGACATCTATATCCTTTCAACTATGTAATAGGATAGTGCAGTTGGTATCAGCCCTGTTGAACTATTTTGGCTACAAAGTACTACCAGTATAGTACTAGGTCTTGTATTTCAGAGTAGGTTGTACGATATATACTGATACTTGTTTAGATCAAGGGCACGATATGGTACTGCTTTGCCTTTATAGGGTAGCTATTGTCGTCCTCTTTCCAACGCAATTTGAATCGGCTCAATCGGAGTCACCATTCAAAAGTTATGACTGTTTGAATATTCACCGATTTAATTCTAAAAAGAAACGGATCTGTTTTTTGGGTCGAGCGGTAGTAAACGCTAGTTTTATTCCGCCTTTGTTGAGCCACTCTAGGAAAAGTTTTAATCGCCTATTCACCCCCCCCCTCTAGGCGACATATGTATCCTTTCAACTATGTAATACGATAGTACAGTTGGTATCAGCCCTATTGAACTATTTTGGCTGCAAAGTACTACCAGTATAGTACTAGGTCTTGTATTTCAGTGTAGTTTGTATGATATATACTAAAACTTGTTTAGATCAAGGGCACGATATGGTACTTATTTTCCTTTATAGGGTAGATATTGTCGTCCTCTTTCCAACGCAATTTGAATCGGGTCAATCGGAGTCACCATTCAAAAGTTATGACCGTTTGAATATTCACGGATTTAATTCTAAAAATAAAGGGATCTCTGTTCTAGGCCGAGCGGTGGTAAACGCTAGTTTTATTCTGCCTTTGTTGAGCCACTCTAGGAAAAGTTTTAATCGCCTATTCACCCCCCCTCTAGGCGGCATCGGTATCCTTTCAACTATGTAATAGGATAGTGCAGTTGGTATCAGCCCCATTGAACTATTTTGGATGCAAAGTACTACCACTATAGTACTAGGTATTATATTTCAGAGTAGTTTGTACGATATAAACTTATACTTGTTTAGATCAAGGGCACGATATGGTAATGCTTTGCCTTTATAGGGTAACTATTTTTCGTCCTCTTTCCAACGCAATTTGAATCGGGTCAATTGGAGTCACCATTCAAAAGTTATGACCGTTTGAATATTCACCCATTTAATTATAAAAAGAAAGGGATCTGTTTTCTGGGTCGAGCGATAGTAAACGCTAGTTTTATTCCTCCTTTGTTGAGCCACTGTAGTAAAAGTTTTAATCGCCTATTCACCCCCCCTCTAGGCGACATCCGTATCCTTTCAACTATGTAATAGTATAGTGTAGTTGGTATCAGCCCCATTGAACTATTTTGGCTGCAAAGTACTACCAATATAGTACTAGGTCTCGTATTTCAGAGTAGTTTGTACGATATATACTGATACTTGTTTAGATAATGGGCATGATATGGTACTGCTTTGCCTTTATAGGGTAGCTATTGCCGTCCTCTTTCCAACGCAATTTGAATGGGGTCAATCGGAGTCACCATTCAAAAGATATGACCGTTTGAAAATTCACCGATTTAATTCCAAAAAAAGGGATCTGTTTTCTAGGCCGAGCGGTAGTAAATGCTAGTTTTATTTCGCCTTTGTTGAGCCACTCTAGGAAAAGTATTAATCGCTTATTCACCCCCCTCTAGGAGACATCCATATCCTTTCAACTATGTAATAGGATAGTGAAATTGGTATCAGCCCTATTGAACTATGTTGGCTGCAAAGTACTACCAGTATAGTACTAGGTCTTGTATTATAGAGTTGTTTGTAGGATATATACTGACACTTGTTTAGATCAAGGGCACGATATTGTACTACTTTGCCTTTATGGGTAGCTATTGTCGTTCTCTTTCCAATGCAATTTGAATCGGGTCAATCGGTGTCACCATTCAAAAGTTATGACCGTTTGAATATTCACCTATTTAATTCTAAAAAGAAAGGGATCTGTTTTCTGGGCCGAGTTGTAGTAAACGCTAGTTTTATTCCGCCTTTGTTGAGCCACCCTAGGAAAAGTTTTAATCGCCTATTCACCCCCCCTCTAGGCGACATCCGTATCCTTTCAACTATGTAATAGGATAGTGAAGTTGGTATCATCCCTATTGAACTATTTTGGCTGCAAAGTACTACCAGTATAGTACAATGTCTTGCATTTCAGAGTAGTTTGTATGATATATACTAAAAAATTTTAGATCAAGGGCACGATATGGTACTTATTTTCCTTTATAGGGTAGCTATTGTTGTCCTCTTTCCAACGCAATTTGAATCGGGTCAATCGGAGTCACCATTCAAAAGTTATGACCATTTGAATATTCACTGATTTAATTCTAAAAAGAAAGGGATTTGTTTTCTGGGTCGAGCGGTAGTAAACGCAAGTTTATTCCGCCTTTATTGAGCCACTCTAGGAAAAGTTTTAATCGCCTATTCACCCCCCCCTCTAGGCAACATCCATATCCTTTCAACTATGTAATAGGATAGTGCATTAGGTATTAGCCCTATTGAACTATTTTGGCTGCAAACTACTACCAGTATAGTACTAGGTCTTGTATTTCAAAGTAGTTTGTATGATATATATTGATAATTGTTTAGATCAAGGGCACGATATGGTACTGCTTTGCCTTTATAGGGTAGTTATTGTCGTCCTCTTTCCAACGCAATTTGAATCGGGTCAATCGGAGTCACCGTCAAAACTTATGACCGTTTGAATATTCACTGATTTAATTCTAAAAAGAAAGGGATTTGTTTTCTAGCCGAGTTGTAGTAAATGCTAGTTTTATTCCGCCTTTGTTGAGCCACTCTAGGAAAAGTTTTAATCGCCTATTCACCCCCTCCTTTAGGCGACATCCGTATCCTTTCAACTATGTAATAGGATAGTGCAGTTGGTATCAGCCCTATTGAACTATTTTGGCTACAAAGTACTACCAGTATAGTACTAGGTCTTGTATTTCAGAGTAGGTTGTACGATATATACTGATACTTGTTTAGATCAAGGGCACGATATGGTACTGCTTTGCCTTTATAGGGTAGCTATTGTCATCCTCTTTCCAACGCAATTTGAATCGGCTCAATCGGAGTCACCATTCAAAAGTTATGACTGTTTGAATATTCACCGATTTAATTCTAAAAAGAAACGGATCTGTTTTCTGGGTCGAGCGGTAGTAAACGCTAGTTTTATTCCCCCTTTGTTGAGTCACTCTAGGAAAAGTTTTAATCGCCTATTCACCCCCCATCTAGGCGTCATATGTATCCTTTCAACTATGTAATAGGATAGTGAAGTTGGTATCAGCCCTATTGAACTATTTTGGCTGCAAAGTACTACCAGTATAGTACTAGGTCTTGTATTTCAGAGTAGTTTGTATGATATATACTAATACTTGTTTAGATCAAGGGCACGATATGGTACTTATTTTCCTTTATAAGGTAGCTATTGTCGTCCTCTTTCCAACGCAATTTGAATCGGGTCAATCGGAGTCACCATTCAAAAGATATGACCGTTTGAAAATTCACCGATTTAAATCGGGTCAATCGGAGTCACCATTCACTGTTTTTTGGGCCGAGCGGTAGTAAACGCTAGTTTTATTCCGCCTTTGTTGAGCCACTCTAGGAAAAGTTTTAATCGCCTATTCACCTCCCTCCTTTAGGCGACATCCGTATCCTTTCAACTATGTAATAGGATAGTCCAGTTGGTATCAGCCCTATTGAACTATTTTGGCTACAAAGTACTACCAGTATAGTACTAGATCTTGTATTTTAGAGTAGGTTGTACGATATATACTGATACTTGTTTAGAACAGGGGCAAGATATGGTACTGCTTTGCCTTTATAGGGTAGCTATTGCCGTCCTCTTTCCAACGCAATTTGAATCGGCTCAATCGGAGTCACCATTCAAAAGTTATGACCGTTTGAATATTCACCTATTTAATTCTAAAAAGAAAGGGATCTGTTTTCTGGGCCGAGTTGTAGTAAACGCTAGTTTTATTCCGCCTTTGTTGAGCCACCCTAGGAAAAGTTTTAATCGCCTATTCACCCCCCCTCTAGGCGACATCCGTATCCTTTCAACTATGTAATAGGATAGTGAAGTTGGTATCATCCCTATTGAACTATTTTGGCTGCAAAGTACTACCAGTATAGTACAATGTCTTGTATTTCAGAGTAGTTTGTATGATATATACTAAAAAATTTTAGATCAAGGGCACGATATGGTACTTATTTTCCTTTATAGGGTAGCTATTGTTGTCCTCTTTCCAACGCAATTTGAATCGGGTCAATCGGAGTCACCATTCAAAAGTTATGACCATTTGAATATTCACTGATTTAATTCTAAAAAGAAAGGGATTTGTTTTCTGGGTCGAGCGGTAGTAAACGCAAGTTTATTCCGCCTTTATTGAGCCACTCTAGGAAAAGTTTTAATCGCCTATTCACCCCCCCTCTAGGCAACATCCATATCCTTTCAACTATGTAATAGGATAGTGCATTAGGTATTAGCCCTATTGAACTATTTTGGCTGCAAACTACTACCAGTATAGTACTAGGTCTTGTATTTCAAAGTAGTTTGTATGATATATATTGATAATTGTTTAGATCAAGGGCACGATATGGTACTGCTTTGCCTTTATAGGGTAGTTATTGTCGTCCTCTTTCCAACGCAATTTGAATCGGGTCAATCGGAGTCACCGTCAAAACTTATGACCGTTTGAATATTCACTGATTTAATTCTAAAAAGAAAGGGATTTGTTTTCTAGCCGAGTTGTAGTAAATGCTAGTTTTATTCCGCCTTTGTTGAGCCACTCTAGGAAAAGTTTTAATCGCCTATTCACCCCCTCCTTTAGGCGACATCCGTATCCTTTCAACTATGTAATAGGATAGTGCAGTTGGTATCAGCCCTATTGAACTATTTTGGCTACAAAGTACTACCAGTATAGTACTAGGTCTTGTATTTCAGAGTAGGTTGTACGATATATACTGATACTTGTTTAGATCAAGGGCACGATATGGTACTGCTTTGCCTTTATAGGGTAGCTATTGTCATCCTCTTTCCAACGCAATTTGAATCGGCTCAATCGGAGTCACCATTCAAAAGTTATGACTGTTTGAATATTCACCGATTTAATTCTAAAAAGAAACGGATCTGTTTTCTGGGTCGAGCGGTAGTAAACGCTAGTTTTATTCCCCTTTGTTGAGTCACTCTAGGAAAAGTTTTAATCGCCTATTCACCCCCCATCTAGGCGTCATATGTATCCTTTCAACTATGTAATAGGATAGTGAAGTTGGTATCAGCCCTATTGAACTATTTTGGCTGCAAAGTACTACCAGTATAGTACTAGGTCTTGTATTTCAGAGTAGTTTGTATGATATATACTAATACTTGTTTAGATCAAGGGCACGATATGGTACTTATTTTCCTTTATAAGGTAGCTATTGTCGTCCTCTTTCCAACGCAATTTGAATCGGGTCAATCGGAGTCACCATTCAAAAGTTAACCGTTTGAATATTCACGGATTTAATTCTAAAAAGATAGGGATCTGTTTTTTGGGCCGAGCGGTAGTAAACGCTAGTTTTATTCCGCCTTTGTTGAGCCACTCTAGGAAAAGTTTTAATCGCCTATTCACCTCCCTCCTTTAGGCGACATCCGTATCCTTTCAACTATGTAATAGGATAGTCCAGTTGGTATCAGCCCTATTGAACTATTTTGGCTACAAAGTACTACCAGTATAGTACTAGATCTTGTATTTTAGAGTAGGTTGTACGATATATACTGATACTTGTTTAGAACAGGGGCAAGATATGGTACTGCTTTGCCTTTATAGGGTAGCTATTGCCGTCCTCTTTCCAACGCAATTTGAATCGGCTCAATCGGAGTCACCATTCAAAAGTTATGACTGTTTGAATATTCACCGATTTAATTCTAAAAAGAAACGGATGTGTTTTCTGGGTCGAGCGGTAGTAAACGCTAGTTTTATTCCGCCTTTGTTGAGCCACTCTAGGAAAAGTTTTAATCGCCTATTCAACTATGTAATAGGATAGTGCAGTTGGTATCAGCCCTATTGAACTATTTTGGCTGCAAAGTACTACCAGTATAGTACTAGGTCTTGTATTTCAGAGTTGTTTGTATGATATATACTAATACTTGTTTAGATCAAGGGCACGATATGATACTTATTTTCCTTTATAGGGTAGCTATTGTCGTGCTCTTTCCAACGCAATTTGAATCGGGTCAATCGGAGTCACCATTCAAAAGTTATGACCGTTTGAATATTCACGGATTTAATTCTAAAAAGAAAGGGATCTGTTTTCTAGGCCCAGCGGTAGTAAACGCTAGTTTTATTCCGCCTTTGTTGAGCCACTCTAGGAAAAGTGTTAATCGCCTATTCACCCCCCCCCCTCTAGGCGGCATCGGTATCCTTTCAACTATGTAATAGGATAGTGTAGTTGGTGTCAGCCCTATTGAACTATTTTGGATGCAAAGTACTACCAGTATAGTACTAGGTATTATATTTCAGAGTAGTTTGTACGATATATACTGATACTTGTTTAGATCAAGGGCACGATATGGTACTACTTTGCCTTTATAGGGTAGCTATTTTTTGTCATCTTTCCAACGCAATTTGAATCGGGTCAATCGGAGTCACCATTCAAAAGTTATGACCATTTGAATATTCACTGATTTAATTCTAAAAAGAAAGGGATTTGTTTTCTGGGTCGAGCGGTAGTAAACGAAAGTTTATTCCGCCTTTACACTCTAGGAAAAGTTTTAATCGCCTATTCACCCCCCCCCCCTCTAGGCAACATCCATATCCTTTCAACTATGTAATAGGATAGTGCATTAGGTATTAGCCCTATTGAACTATTTTGGCTGCAAACTACTACCAGTATAGTACTAGGTCTTGTATTTCAGAGTAGTTTGTATGATATATACTGATAATTGTTTAGATCAAGGGCACGATATGGCACTGCTTTGCCTTTATAGGGTAGTTATTGTCGTCCTCTTTCCAACGCAATTTGAATCGGGTCAATCGGAATCACCGTCAAAACTTATGACCGTTTGAATATTCACTGATTTAATTCTAAAAAGAAAGGGATCTGTTTTCTAGCCGAGTTGTAGTAAATGCTAGTTTTATTCCGCCTTTGTTGAGCCACTCTAGGAAAAGTTTTAATCGCCTATTCACCCCCCTCCTTTAGGCGACATCCGTATCCTTTCAACTATGTAATAGGATAGTGCAGTTGGTATCAGCCCTATTGAACTATTTTGGCTACAAAGTACTACCAGTATAGTACTAGATCTTGTATTTCAGAGTAGGTTGTACGATATATACTGATACTTGTTTAGATCAAGGGCACGATATGGTACTGCTTTGCCTTTATAGGGTAGCTATTGTCATCCTCTTTCCAACGCCATTTGAATCGGCTCAATCGGAGTCACCATTCAAAAGTTATGACAGTTTGAATATTCACCGATTTAATTCTAAAAAGAAACGGATCTGTTTTCTGGGTCGAGCGGTAGTAAACGCTAGTTTTATTCCCCCTTTGTTGAGCCACTCTAGGAAAAGTTTTAATCGCCTATTCACCCCCCATCTAGGCGTCATATATATCCTTTCAACTATGTAATAGGATAGTGAAGTTGGTATCAGCCCTATTGAACTATTTTGGCTGCAAAGTACTACCAGTATAGTACTAGGTCTTGTATTTCAGAGTAGTTTGTATGATATATACTAATACTTGTTTAAATCAAGGGCATGATATGGTACTTATTTTCCTTTATAGGGTAGCTATTGTCGTCCTCTTTCCAACGCAATTTGAATCGGGTCAATCGGAGTCACCATTCAAAAGTTAACCGTTTGAATATTCACGGATTTAATTCTAAAAAGAAAGGGATCTGTTTTTTGGGCCGAGCGGTAGAAAACGCTAGTTTTATTCCGCCTTTGTTGAGCCACTCTAGGAAAAGTTTTAATCGCCTATTCACCTCCCTCCTTTAGGCGACATCCGTATCCTTTCAACTATGTAATAGGATAGTCCAGTTGGTATCAGCCCTATTGAACTATTTTGGCTACAAAGTACTACCAGTATAGTACTAGGTCTTGTATTTTAGAGTAGGTTGTACGATATATACTGATACTTGTTTAGATCAGGGGCACGATATGGTACTGCTTTGCCTTTATAGGGTAGCTATTGTCGTCCTCTTTCCAACGCAATTTGAATCGGCTCAATCGGAGTCACCATTCAAAAGTTATGACTGTTTGAATATTCACCGATTTAATTCTAAAAAGAAACGGATCTGTTTTCTGGGTCAAGCGGTAGTAAACGCTAGTTTTATTCCGCCTTTGTTGAGCCACTCTAGGAAAAGTTTTAATCGCCTATTCACCCCCCCCTCTAGGCGACATATGTATCCTTTCAACTATGTAATAGGATAGTGCAGTTGGTATCAGCCCTATTGAACTATTTTGGCTGCAAAGTACTACCAGTATAGTACTAGGTCTTGTATTTCAGAGTAGTTTGTATGATATATACTAATACTTGTTTAGATCAAGGGCACGATATGATACTTATTTTCCTTTATAGGGTAGCTATTGTCGTGCTCTTTCCAACGCAATTTGAATCGGGTCAATCGGAGTCACCATTCAAAAGTTATGACCGTTTGAATATTCACGGATTTAATTCTAAAAAGAAAGGGATCTGTTTTCTAGGCCCAGCGGTAGTAAACGCTAGTTTTATTCCGCCTTTGTTGAGCCACTCTAGGAAAAGTGTTAATCGCCTATTCACCCCCCCCCCTCTAGGCGGCATCGGTATCCTTTCAACTATGTAATAGGATAGTGTAGTTGGTGTCAGCCCTATTGAACTATTTTGGATGCAAAGTACTACCAGTATAGTACTAGGTATTATATTTCAGAGTAGTTTGTACGATATATACTGATACTTGTTTAGATCAAGGGCACGATATGGTACTACTTTGCCTTTATAGGGTAGCTATTTTTTGTCCTCTTTCCAACGCAATTTGAATCGGGTCAATCGGAGTCACCATTCAAAAGTTATGACCATTTGAATATTCACTGATTTAATTCTAAAAAGAAAGGGATTTGTTTTCTGGGTCGAGCGGTAGTAAACGAAAGTTTATTCCGCCTTTACACTCTAGGAAAAGTTTTAATCGCCTATTCACCCCCCCCCCCCTCTAGGCAACATCCATATCCTTTCAACTATGTAATAGGATAGTGCATTAGGTATTAGCCCTATTGAACTATTTTGGCTGCAAACTACTACCAGTATAGTACTAGGTCTTGTATTTCAGAGTAGTTTGTATGATATATACTGATAATTGTTTAGATCAAGGGCACGATATGGCACTGCTTTGCCTTTATAGGGTAGTTATTGTCGTCCTCTTTCCAACGCAATTTGAATCGGGTCAATCGGAATCACCGTCAAAACTTATGACCGTTTGAATATTCACTGATTTAATTCTAAAAAGAAAGGGATCTGTTTTCTAGCCGAGTTGTAGTAAATGCTAGTTTTATTCCGCCTTTGTTGAGCCACTCTAGGAAAAGTTTTAATCGCCTATTCACCCCCCTCCTTTAGGCGACATCCGTATCCTTTCAACTATGTAATAGGATAGTGCAGTTGGTATCAGCCCTATTGAACTATTTTGGCTACAAAGTACTACCAGTATAGTACTAGATCTTGTATTTCAGAGTAGGTTGTACGATATATACTGATACTTGTTTAGATCAAGGGCACGATATGGTACTGCTTTGCCTTTATAGGGTAGCTATTGTCATCCTCTTTCCAACGCCATTTGAATCGGCTCAATCGGAGTCACCATTCAAAAGTTATGACAGTTTGAATATTCACCGATTTAATTCTAAAAAGAAACGGATCTGTTTTCTGGGTCGAGCGGTAGTAAACGCTAGTTTTATTCCCCCTTTGTAGAGCCACTCTAGGAAAAGTTTTAATCACCTATTCACCCCCCATCTAGGCGTCATATATATCCTTTCAACTATGTAATAGGATAGTGAAGTTGGTATCAGCCCTATTGAACTATTTTGGCTGCAAAGTACTACCAGTATAGTACTAGGTCTTGTATTTCAGAGTAGTTTGTATGATATATACTAATACTTGTTTAAATCAAGGGCATGATATGGTACTTATTTTCCTTTATAGGGTAGCTATTGTCGTCCTCTTTCCAACGCAATTTGAATCGGGTCAATCGGAGTCACCATTCAAAAGTTAACCGTTTGAATATTCACGGATTTAATTCTAAAAAGAAAGGGATCTGTTTTTTGGGCCGAGCGGTAGAAAACGCTAGTTTTATTCCGCCTTTGTTGAGCCACTCTAGGAAAAGTTTTAATCGCCTATTCACCTCCCTCCTTTAGGCGACATCCGTATCCTTTCAACTATGTAATAGGATAGTCCAGTTGGTATCAGCCCTATTGAACTATTTTGGCTACAAAGTACTACCAGTATAGTACTAGGTCTTGTATTTTAGAGTAGGTTGTACGATATATACTGATACTTGTTTAGATCAGGGGCACGATATGGTACTGCTTTGCCTTTATAGGGTAGCTATTGTCGTCCTCTTTGCAACGCAATTTGAATCGGCTCAATCGGAGTCACCATTCAAAAGTTATGACTGTTTGAATATTCACCGATTTAATTCTAAAAAGAAACGGATCTGTTTTCTGGGTCAAGCGGTAGTAAACGCTAGTTTTATTCCGCCTTTGTTGAGCCACTCTAGGAAAAGTTTTAATCGCCTATTCACCCCCCCCTCTAGGCGACATATGTATCCTTTCAACTATGTAATAGGATAGTGCAGTTGGTATCAGCCCTATTGAACTATTTTGGCTGCAAAGTACTACCAGTATAGTACTAGGTCTTGTATTTCAGAGTAGTTTGTATGATATATACTAATACTTGTTTAGATCAAGGGCACGATATGATACTTATTTTCCTTTATAGGGTAGCTATTGTCGTGCTCTTTCCAACGCAATTTGAATCGGGTCAATCGGAGTCACCATTCAAAAGTTATGACCGTTTGAATATTCACGGATTTAATTCTAAAAAGAAAGGGATCTGTTTTCTAGGCCGAGTGGTAGTAAACGCTAGTTTTATTCCGCCTTTGTTGAGCCACTCTAGGAAAAGTGTTAATCGCCTATTCACCCCTCCCCCCTCTAGGCGGCATCGGTATCCTTTCAACTATGTAATAGGATAGTGCAGTTGGTATCAGCCCTATTGAACTATTTTGGATGCAAAGTACTACCAGTATAGTACTAGGTATTATATTTCAGAGTAGTTTGTACGATATATACTGATACTTGTTTAGATCAAGGGCACGATATGGTACTGCTTTGCCTTTATAGGGTAGCTATTTTTTTCCTCTTTCCAACGCAATTTGAATCGGGTCAATCGGAGTCACCATTCAAAAGTTATGACCATTTGAATATTCACTGATTTTATTCTAAAAAGAAAGGGATTTGTTTTCTGGGTCGAGCGGTAGTAAACGCAAGTTTATTCCGCCTTTATTGAGCCACTCTAGGAAAAGTTTTAATCGCCTATTCACCCCCCCCCCCTCTAGGCAACATCCATATCCTTTCAACTATGTAATAGGATAGTGCATTAGGTATTAGCCCTATTGAACTATTTTGGCTGCAAACTACTATCAGTATAGTACTAGGTCTTGTATTTCAGAGTAGTTTGTATGATATAAACTGATAATTGTTTAGATCAAGGGCACGATATGGTACTGCTTGGCCTTTATAGGGTAGTTATTCTCGTCCTCTTTCCAACGCAATTTGAATCGGGTCAATCGGAGTCACCGTCAAAACTTATGACCGTTTGAATATTCACTGATTTAATTCTAAAAAGAAAGGGATCTGTTTTCTAGCCGAGTTGTAGTAAATGCTAGTTTTATTCCGCCTTTGTTGAGCCACTCTAGGAAAAGTTTTAATCGCCTATTCACCCCCCTCCTTTAGGCGACATCCGTATCCTTTCAACTATGTAATAGGATAGTGCAGTTGGTATCAGCCCTATTGAACTATTTTGGCTACAAAGTACTACCAGTATAGTACTAGGTCTTGTATTTTAGAGTAGGTTGTACGATATATACTGTTACTTGTTTAGATCAAGGGCACGATATGGTACTGCTTTGCCTTTATAGGGTAGCTATTGTCATCCTCTTTCCAACGCAATTTGAATCGGTTCAATCGGAGTCACCATTCAAAAGTTATGACTGTTTGAATAATCACCGATTTAATTCTAAAAAGAAACGGATCTGTTTTCTGGGTCGAGCGGTAGTAAACGCTAGTTTTATTCCCCCTTTGTTGAGCCACTCTAGGAAAAGTTTTAATCGCCTATTCACCCCCCATCTAGGCGTCATATGTATCCTTTCAACTATGTAATAGGATAGTGAAGTTGGTATCAGCCCTATTGAACTATTTTGGCTGCAAAGTACTACCAGTATAGTACTAGGTCTTGTATTTCAGAGTAGTTTGTATGATATATACTAATACTTGTTTAAATCAAGGGCACGATATGGTACTTATTTTCCTTTATAGGGTAGCTATTGTCGTCCTCTTTCCAACGCAATTTGAATCGGGTCAATCGGAGTCACCATTCAAAAGTTAACCGTTTGAATATTCACGGATTTAATTCTAAAAAGAAAGGGATCTGTTTTTTGGGCCGAGCGGTAGTAAACGCTAGTTTTATTCCGCCTTTGTTGAGCCACTCTAGGAAAAGTTTTAATCGCCTATTCACATCCCTCCTTTAGCCGACATCCGTATCCTTTCAACTATGTAATAGGATAGTCCAGTTGGTATCAGCCCTATTGAACTATTTTGGCTACAAAGTACTACCAGTATAGTACTAGGTCTTGTATTTTAGAGTAGGTTGTACGATATATACTGATACTAGTTTAGATCAGGGGCACGATATGGTACTGCTTTGCCTTTATAGGGTAGCTATTGTCGTCCTCTTTCCAACGCAATTTGAATCGGCTCAATCGGAGTCACCATTCAAAAGTTATGACTGTTTGAATATTCACCGATTTAGTTCTAAAAAGAAACGGATCTGTTATCTGGGTCGAGCGGTAGTAAACGCTAGTTTTATTCCACCTTTGTTGAGCCACTCTAGGAAAAGTTTTAATCGCCTATTCACCCCCCCCCCCTCTAGGCGACATATGTATCCTTTCAACTATGTAAGAGGATAGTGCAGTTGGTATCAGCCCTATTGAACTATTTTGGCTGCAAAGTACTACCAGTATAGTACTAGGTCTTGTATTTCAGAGTAGTTTGTATGATATATACTAATACTTGTTTAGATCAAGGGCACGATATGATACTTATTTTCCTTTATAGGGTAGCTATTGTCGTGCTCTTTCCGACGCAATTTGAATCGGGTCAATCGGAGTCACCATTCAAAAGTTATGACCGTTTGAATATTCACGGATTTAATTCTAAAAAGAAAGGGATCTGTTTTCTAGGCCGAGCGGTGGTAAATGCTAGTTTTATTCCGCCTTTGTTGAGCCACTCTAGGAAAAGTGTTAATCGCCTATTCACCCCCCTCCCTCTAGGCGACATCGGTATCCTTTCAACTATGTAATAGGATAGTGCAGTTGGTATCAGCCCTATTGAACTATTTTGGATGCAAAGTACTACCAGTATAGTACTAGGTATTATATTTCAGAGTAGTTTGTACGATATATACTGATACTTGTTTAGATCAAGGGCACGATATGGTACTGCTTTGCCTTTATAGGGTAGCTATTTTTTGTCCTCTTTCCGACGCAATTTGAATCGGGTCAATCGGAGTCACCATTCAAAAGTTATGACCGTTTGAATATTCACCGATTTAATTATAAAAAGAAAGGGATCTGTTTTCTGGGTCGAGCTGTAGTAAACGCTAGTTTTATTCCGCCTTTGTTGAGCCACAGTAGTAAAAGTTTTAATCGGCTATTCACCCCCCTCTAGGCGACATCCGTATCCTTTCAACTATGTAATAGTATAGTGTAGTTGGTATCAGCCCTATTGAACTATTTTGGCTGCAAAGTACTACCAATATAGTACTAGGTCTTGTATTTCAGAGTTGTTTGTACGATATATACTGATACTTGTTTAGATAATGGGCATGATATGGTACTGCTTTGCCTTTATAGGGTAGCTATTGCCGTCCTCTTTCCAACGCAATTTGAATGGGGTCAATCAGAGTCACCATTCAAAAGTTATGACCGTTTGAATATTCACCGATTTAATTCCAAAAAAAAGGGATTTGTTTTCTTGGCCAAGCGGTAGTCAATGCTAGTTTTATTTCGCCTATGTTGAGCCACTCGAAAAGTTTTAATCGCTTATTCACCCCCCCCCCCTCTAGGAGACATCCATATCCTTTCAACTATGTAATAGGATAGTGAAGTTGGTATCAGCCCTATTGAGCTATGTTGGCTGCAAAGTACTACCAGTATAGTACTAGGTCTTGTATTTTAGAGTTGTTTGTAGGATATATAGTGATACTTGTTTAGATCAAGGGCACGATATGGTACTGCTTTGCCTTTATGGGTAGCTATTGTCGTCCTCTTTCGAATGCAATTTGAATCGGGTCAATCCAAGTCACCATTCAAAAGTTATGACCGTTTGAATATTCACCTATTTAATTCTAAAAAGAAAGGGATCTGTTTTCTGGGCCGAGTTGTAGTAAACGCTAGTTTTATTCCGCCTTTGTTGAGCCACCCTAGAAAAAGTTTTAATCGCCTATTCACCCCCCCTCTAGGCGACATCCATATCCTTTCAACTATGAAATAGGATAGTGCAGTTGGTATCAGCCCTATTGAACTATTTTGGCTGCAAAGTACTACCAGTATAGTACTATGTCTTGTATTTCAGAGTACTTTGTATGATATATACTAATACTTGTTTAAATCAAGGGCACGATATGGTACTTATTTTCCTTTGTAGGGTAGCTATTGTCTTCCTCTTTCCAACGCAATTTGAATCGGGTCAATCGGAGTCACCATTCAAAAGTTATGACCGTTTGAATATTCACTGATTTAATTCTAAAAAGAAAGGGATCTGTTATCTGGGTCGAGCCGTAGTAAACGCAAGTTTTATTCCGCCTTTGTTGAGCCACTCTAGGAAAAGTTTTAATCGCCTATTCACCCTCCCCCCCTCTAGGCAACATCCGTATCCTTTCAACTATGTAATAGGATAGTGCAGTTGGTATCCGCCCTATTGAACTATTTTGGCTGCAAAGTACTACCAGTATAGTACTAGGTCTTGTATTTCAGAGTAGTTTGTACAATATATACTGATACTTGTTTAGATCAAGGGCACGATATGGTACTGATGTGCCTTTATAGGGTAGATATTGTCGTGCTCTTTCCAACGCAATTTGAATCGGGTCAATCGGAGTCACCATTCAAAAGTTATGACTGTTTGAATATTCACCGATTTAATTCTAAAAAGAGAGGGATCTGTTTTCTAGGCCGAGCGGTAGTAAACGCTAGTTTTATTCCGCCTTTGTTGAGCCACTCTAGGAAAAAATTTAATCGCCTATTCACCCCCCCTCTAGGAGACATCCGTATCCTTTCAACTATGTAATAGGATAGTGCAGATGGTATCAGCCCTATTGAACTATTTTGTGTTAGGTGTGACCCCTTGGGGTGGCCCGATCTTTCACGAATTCCATGGGAATCGAGGGATAAGCGAGTGGACGGAGGAGGGGGATGAAATCCATGAACACACACGAGAAGAACTCGATGAACACACACACACACACACACACACACACACACACACACACACACGAAAACACGATACAAGCTGATAGCTCACGCCGGTGGCAACCGGTCCAACACAATCCCTAGGATCGGCGTTGGGCCAGACATTCTCCCACAGCCAACAACGGGGGTGAGAGGCTTGAGGAGATCTTGTCTACTTGGGGACGAGACACCGAGATCCCAAGGACTTGTACAACTTGAACGCACGATTCAAAATCCAAGAGGTTGTGGGGGATAATTGGTGCTCCTTGTCAAGGAGCATGAGACTAGTAATTGATAGATCCACTAGGGTGTCTTCAATTACAATTATCCAAGTCTAGGGTTTACAATAGAGGGGTGGGGCTATTTATAGGCCAGCCACTTAAACAGGGGTAGTTTAGGAACGAAAGGAAAAATATAGAGAGGGGTACAGGCTGCTGGGCCGAGTTGACGCGAATAGGTTCAGGCAGGACCGGTAGTACCGGGCTCGCGTCCGGTAGTACCGGTCACAACCGGTAGTACCGCTCTGGGCCGGTAGTATCGCTTGTGGTCATGGGGCTTCAGTTGGAGTCATCAGTAGCGAGTGGTAGTAGAGGGCGGTAGTACCGCCGACCGGTAGTACCGGTTCCAGCACTGGTAGTACCGCTGGCGTCTGGGGCTTGGATGGGTTCCTTTTGGAGCGCCCGGTAGCAGGGTCCGGTAGTGCCGCTTGCACCGGTACTACTGGTCGCCGGATCCGGTAGTACTGCTGGAGCCTGAATGCGGTTGGTCCCTTCCGTTGTGGTTTCTTCGTTCCATGGGTCCTTCTCTTCATACCTGAGGATGCACAGGGTGGGCGTATGAAGTAGCAAGCCATCCAGGGGTGTATCGAAATCACACGAGGAGAGGAGCGAGTTAACCTTAGCTTGTATAAGTTTGGCTCGGGCGCGAGTCATGGGTCCACTTGGGGATCTAGGAGGAGTAGATGTAGTAGCGTTCGTAGGACGGGTTGCATCAGCTCCCCCCCTTGGGAAAGAGTCATCCTCGACTCTTCAACCTTCTCAACACCACCATCTCCATGGAATGGTGATAGGTCTTTGACATTGAACGTCGAGCTCACTAGGTATTTTGATGCCGGGATGTCGATAATGTAGGCGTTGTTGTTGATCCTCTTAAGGACTTTGAAAGGGCCATCGGCCCTTGGTTTGAGCTTGGAGTTGCGATCCTTGGGGAAGCGGTCTTTACTCAAGTGTATCCACACAAGGTCGCCTTCTTCGAATATTATCTCCTTCTTGTTCTTGTTTAGCCGTGATGCTTGTCGAAGTACTTGTTGCTCGATCATAGCTCTTGTGTCTTCAAGGAGTTTCTTCATAGCTTGGGCGCTCTTGTCGCCGTCCATGTTAATGCGGTCATGAAGAGGAAGAGGTAGGATGTCGAGTGCGGTGAGAGGCTCGAATCCATAGACGATCATGAACGGGCTCCTCATGGTTGTGGAGTGTTTGGCGCGGTTGTAGGCGAACTCGGCGTGGGGAATTCAGTCCTCCCAATCCTTAAGGTTCTTCTTGATCAACACACGGAGTAGCATTCCGAGGCTCCGGTTGACGACCTTGGTTTGTCCATCAGTTTGGGGGTGTGATGCGGACGAGAATAGAAATTTGATCCTAAGATTTGCCATGAGTGTCTTCCAAAAATAGCTCATGAATTTGATGTCGCGGTCGGAGAAGATCGTTCGAGGTACACCGTGTAGCCGAATTATTTCCCTGAAAAACAGATTTGCAACATGTGAAGCATCATCGGTCTTATGGCACAGGATGAAGTGTGCCATTTTGGAAAAATGATCCACTACAACAAATATAGAATCGTGGCCATACTTAGATCTAGGTAGTCCTAACACAAAGTCCATGCTAATGTCTGACCAAGGTGCATGAGGAATAGGTAATGGCATGTAAAGACCAAAAGGGTTAGATTTAGACTTAGCTTCGACACATATAGTGCATCGTTGGACGTGGCGTTCCACGTCGCGCTTCATCTTTGGCCAAAAGTAGTGAGTGGAGAGCATGTCATATGTCTTGTCACGGCCAAAGTGACCCATAAGGCCTCCACCATGGGACTCTTGAAGAAGCAAAATTTGGAGAGACGACTTCGGAATGCAAAGCTTGTTTTGTTTGAAAAGAAAACCCTTATGCAAATAGAAGTCATCAACCCCTTTGTCTATTGAACACTTTGCAAAAATTGATCCAAAGAATGGGTCGGACGCGCACAACGATTTGATGTCATCAAGACCCAAGACATTTACTTCGAGTCGCGTAAGAAGGTTTGTGTTTTTGCGAGACAAGGCGTCCACTAATACATTTTCTTTGCCCTTCTTGTACTTGACAATGTAAGGAAAAGATTCCATGAACTCAACCCATTTGGCGTGCCTTTTACTCAAATTGGCTTGGCCCTTAAGCTATTTCAACGACTCATGGTCAGAATGGATGATAAATTCTTTTGGCCAAAGGTAGTGTTGCCACACTTGAAGGACACGAACCAAGGCAAAAAGCTATTTGCCATAAATTGGATAGTTAAGGCATGCGCCATCAAGTTTCTCACTATGGTATGCAATAGGACGCCCATTTTGCATAAGGACGCCTCCAATGCCAATACCACTAGCGTCACATTCAATCTCAAAAGTTTTTGTGAAATTCGGTAACGCAAGAAGTGGTGCTTCGGTGAGTCTCTTTTTGAGCTCATCAAAAGCCTTTTGTTGTGCTTTGCCCCAAACGAGTGTGACATTTTTCTTGGTCAATTCGTTGAGGGGGCAGGCAATGGTAGAAAAGTCTTTCACAAAGCGACAGTAAAAACAGGCCAACCCATGAAAACTACGAAGTTCACTAACATTGGTAGGGATGTGCCAATCTCGTATGTCCTTAACTTTTGAGACATCAACTTCAATGACATTAGAAGACACAACAAAACCAAGGAAAATCAGTTTGTCTTTCGCAATGGTACACTTGGGGAGATTAGCATATAGCTTTTCATGACGAAGGATGCAGTACCTCCTTAACATGTGTAACATGCTCCTCTAGTGATTTGCTATAGACAAGAATATCATCAAAGTAAACAACGACACTCTTGCCAATGAGAGATCTCAAAATATGGTTCATAAGGCGCATGAAGGTAGATGGGGCATTAGATAGGCCAAAAGGCATAACCAATCATTCATAGATACCAAGCTTGGTCTTGAAGGCGGTTTTCCACTCACCACCCTCGGCCATGCGTATTTGGTGGTAACCACTACGAAGATCAATTTTCGAAAAGATAGTGGCTCCACATAACTCATCAAGCATGTCCTCAAGACGCGGTATAGGATGTCGATAATGCATGGTGATAGCATTGATTGGATGATAATCCATGCATAACCACAATGTATCATCCATTTTTGGTACAAGAATCACGGGTACCGCGCTTGGTCTAGTGCTTACCTGGATCAAACCTTTGGAGACGAGTTGGTTGATTTGTCGTTCTATCTCTTTCGTCTCTTCGGGGTTCATGCGGTACACGGCGCGGTTTGGAAGTGGTGCGCCGGGTATGAGGTCAATGCAGTGCTCGATTCCGCGGAGAGGGGGTAGTCCATGAGGAAGATCTTCGGGGAATACATCTTGGAATTCCTGCAAAATAGTCATCAAAGGAGGAACATTTGTCAATTCATTAGTTTATTGCGCTAGTCCCTTACATATAAGGACATAGTGCAAGATGGATGGGTTGTTCCACACTTCTCTCATCTCACTTTTGGTGGCAAGAAGAACACTCTTAGTTTTTCCACTCGAGTTTGGCGTGTGGCTCTCACTCACTATAGTGTGGTTCTCTCGTTCACCGCTCTTCTCACAAGGTGGTGTTGTGCTTTTCGCCCTTGCTAAAGCCTTTGCATTGTCCGCAATTATTTGTCTAGGATTCATTGGTTGCAAAACACAAGTCTTTCAACTATGTAATAGGATAGTGCAGTTGGTATCATCCCTATTGAACTATTTTGGCTGAAAAGTACTACCAGTATAGTATTAGGTCTTGTATTTCAGAGTAGTTTGTACGATATATACTGATACTTGTTTAGATCAAGGGAACGATATGGTACTGCTTTGCCTTTATAGGGTAGCTATTGTCGCCCTCTTTCCAACGCAATTTGAATCGGGTCAATCGGAGTCACCATTCAAAAGTTATGACCGTTTGAATATTCACCAATTTAATTCTAAAAAGAAAGGGATCTGTTTTGTGGGCCGAGCGGCAGTAAACGCTAGTTTTATTCCGCCTTTGTTGAGGCACTCTAGGAAAAGTTTTAATCGCCTATTCACCCCCCCTCTAGGCGACATCGGTATCCTTTCAACTATGTAATACGATAGTGCAGTTGGTATCAGCCCTATTGAACTATTTTTGGATGCAAAGTACAACCAGTATAGGACTAGGTCTTGTATTTTAGAGTTGTTTGTACAATATATACTGATACTTGTTTAGATCAAGGGCACGATATGGTACTGCTTTGCCTTTATAGGGTAGCTATTGCCGTCCTCTTTCCAACGCAATTTGAATCGGGTCAATCGGAATCACCATTCAAAAGTTATGACCGTTTGAATATTCACCGATTTAATTCTAAAAAGAAAGGGATCTATTTTCTGGGCCGAGCGGTAGTAAACGCTAGTTTTATTCCGCCTTTGTTGAGCCACTCTAGGAAAAGTTTTAATCGTCTATTCACCCCCCCCCTCTAGGCGACATCCTTATCCTTTCAACTATGTAATAGGATAGTGCAGTTGGTATCAGCCCTATTGAACTATTTTGTCTGCAAAGTACTACCAGTATAGTACTAGTTCTTGTATTTCAGAGTTGTTTGTACGATATATACTGATACTTGTTTAGATCAAGGGCACGATATGGTACTGCTTTGCCTTTATAGGGTAGCTATTGCCGTCCTCTTTCCAACGCAATTGGAATCGGGTCAATCGGAGTCACCATTCAAAAGTTATGACCGTTTGAATATTCACCAATTTAATTCTAAAAAGAAAGGGATCTATTTTCTGGGCGGAGCGGTAGTAAACGCTAGTTTTATTCCGCCTTTGTTGAGCCACTCTAGGGAAAGTTTTAATCGCCTATTCAACCCCCCCCCCCCTCTAGGCGACATCCTTATCCTTTCAACTATGTAATAGGATAGTGCAGTTGGTATAAGCCCTATTGAACTATTTTCGCTGCAAAGTACTACAATTATAGTACTAGGTCTTGTATTTCAGAGCAGTTTGTACGATATATACTGATACTTGTTTAGATAAAGGGCACGATATGGTACTGCTTTGCCTTTATAGGATAGAAATTGCCGTCCTCTTTACAACGCAATTTGAATCGGGTCAATCGGAATCACCATTCAAAAGTTATGACCGTTTGAATATTCACCGATTTAATTCTAAAAATAAAGGGATCTATTTTCTAGGTCGAGCGGTAGTAAACGCTAGTTTTATTCCGCCTTTGTTGAGCCACTCTAGGAAAAAATTTAATCGCCTATTCACCCCCCCCCCTCTAGGCGACATCTGTATCCTTTCAACTATGTAATAGGATAGTGCAGTTGGTATAAGACCTATTGAACTATTTTCACTTCAAAGTACTACCAGTATAGTACTAGGTCTTGTATTTCAGAGAAGTTTGTACGATATATACTGATACTTGTTTAGATCAAGGGCACGATATGGTACTACTTTGCCTTTATAGGGTAGCAATTGTCGTCCTCTTTCCAACGCAATTTGAATCGGGTCAATTGGAGTCACCATTCAAAAGTTATGACCGTTTGAATATTCACCGATTTAATTCTAAAAAGAAAGGGATCTATTTTCTAGGCCGAGCGGTAGTAAACGCTAGTTTTATTCCGCCTTTGTTGAGCCACTCTAGGAAAAGTTTTAATCGCCTATTCACCCTCCCTCTAGGCGACATCCGTATCCTTTCAACTATGTAATAGGATAGTGCAGTTGGTATCAGCCCTATTGAACTATTTTGTCTGCAAAGTACTACCAGTATAGTACTAGGTCTTGTATTTCAGAGTTGTTTGTACGATATATAATGATACTTGTTTATATCAAGGGCACGATATGGTACTTCTTTGCCTTTATAGGGTAGCTATTGCCATCCTCTTTCCAACGCAATTTGAATTGGGTCAATCGGAGTCACCATTCAAAAGTTATGACCGTTTGAATATTCACCGATTTAATTCCAAAAAAAAGGGATCTGTTTTCTGGGCCGAGCGGTAGTAAATGCTAGTTTTATTTCGCCTTTGTTGAGCCACTCTAGGAAAAGTTTTAATCGCCTATTCACCCCCCCTCTAGGCGACATCGGTATCCTTTCAACTATGTAAGAGGATAGTGCAGTTGGTATCAGCCCTATTGAACTATTTTTGGATGCAAAGTACAACCAGTATAGGACTAGGTGTTGTATTTTAGAGTTGTTTGTACGATATATAGTGATACTTGTTTAGATCAAGGGCACGATATGGTACTGCTTTGCCTTTATGGGTAGCTATTATCGTCCTCTTTCCAATGCATTTTGAATCGGGTCAATCGGAGTCACCATTCAAAAGTTATGACCGTTTGAATATTCACCTATTTAATTATAAAAAGAAAGGGATCTGTTTTCTGGGCCGAGTTGTAGTAAACGCTAGTATTATTCCGCCTTTGTTCAGCCACCCTAGGAAAAGTTTTAATCGCCTATTCACCCCCCCCTCCAGGCGACATCCGTATCCTTTCAACTATGTAATAGGATAGTGCAGTTGGTATCAGCCCTATTGAACTATTTTGGCTGCAAAGTACTACCAGTATAGTACTAGGTCTTGTATTTCAGAGTAGTTTGTACGATATATACCAATACTTGTTTAGATCAAGGGCACGATATGGTACTGCTTTGCCTTTATAGGTTAGCTATTTTTCGTCCTCTTTCCAACGCAATTTGAATCGGGTCAATCGGAGTCACCATTCAAAAGTTATGACCGTTTGCATATTCACCGATTTAATTATAAAAAGAAAGGGATCTGTTTTCTGGGTCGAGCGGTAGTAAACGCTAGTTTTATTCCTCCTTTGTTGAGCCGCTGTAGGAAAAGTTTTAATCGCCTATTCACCCCCCCCCCCTTTAGGCGACATCCGTATTCTTTCAACTATGTAATAGTATAGTGTAGTTGGTATCAGTACTATTGAACTATTTTGGCTGCAAAGTACTACCAATATAGTACTAGGTCTTGTATTTCAGAGTAGTTTGTACGATATATAGTGATACTTGTTTAGAAAATGGGCATAATATGGTACTGCTTTGCCTTTATAGGGTAGCTATTGTCGTCCTCTTACCAACGCAATTTGAATCGGGTCAATCGGAGTCACCATTCAAAAGTTATGACCGTTTGAATATTCACCGATTTAATTCCAAAAAAAAAGGGATCTGTTTCTGGGCCGAGCGGTAGTAAATGCTATTTTTATTTCGCCTTTGTTGAGCCAGTCTAGGAAAAGTTTTAATCGCTTATTCACGCCCCCCCCCCTCTAGGAGACATCCATATCCTTTCAACTATGTAATAGGATAGTGAAGTTGGTATCAGCCCTATTGAACTATTTTGGCTGCAAAGTACTACCAGTATAGTACTTGGTCTTGTATTTTAGAGTTGTTTGTACGATATATACTGATACTTGTTTAGATCAAGGGCATGATATGGTACTGCTTTGCCTTTATGGGTAGCTATTGTCGTCCTCTTTCCAATGCATTTTGAATTGGGTCAATCGGAGTCACCATTCAAAAGTTATGACCGTTTGAATATTCACCTATTTAATTCTAAAAAGAAAGGGATCTGTTTTCTGGGCCGAGCGGTAGTAAACGCTAGTTTTATTCCGCCTTTGTTGAGTCACTCTAGGAAAAGTTTTAATCACCTATTCACCCCCCCTCTAGGCGACATCCTTATCCTTTCAACTATGTAATAGGATAATGCAGTTGGTATCAGCCCTATTGAACTATTTTGTCTGCAAAGTACTACCAGTATAGTACTAGTTCTTGTATTTCAGAGTTGTTTGTATGATGTATACTTATACTTGTTTAGATCAAGGGCACGATATGGTACTGCTTTGCCTTTATAGGGTAGCTATTGTCGTCCTCTTTCCAACGCAATTTGAATCGGGTCAATCGGAGTCACCATTCAAAAGTTATGACCGTTTGAATATTCACCAATTTAATTCTAAAAAGAAAGGGATCTATTTTCTGGGCCGAGCGGTAGTAAACGCTAGTTTTATTCCGCCTTTGTTGAGCCACTCTAGGAAAAGTTTTAATCGCATATTCAACCCCCCCCCCTCTAGGCGACATCCTTATCCTTTCAACTATGTAATAGGATAGTGCAGTTGGTATAAGCCCTATTGAACTATTTTGGCTGCAAACTATTACCAGTATAGTACTAGGTCTTGTATTTCAGAGTAGTTTGTAAGATATGTATTGATACTTGTTTAGATCAAGGGCACGATATGGTACTGCTTTGCATTTACATGGTAGCTATTGTCGTCCTCTTTCCAACGCAATTTGAATCGGGTCAATCGGAGTCACCATTCAAAAGTTATGACCGTTTGAATATTCACCGATTTAATTATAAAAAGAAAGGGATCTGTTTTTTGGGCCGACCGGTAGTAAACGCTAGTTTTATTCCGCCTTTGTTGAGCCACTCTAGGAAAAGTTTTAATCGCCTATTCACCCCTCCTCTAGGCGACATCCGTATCCTTTCAACTATGAAATAGGATAATGCAGTTGGTATCAGCCCTATTGAACTATTTTGGCTGCAAAGTACTACCAGTATAGTACTAGGTCTTGTATTTCAGAGTGGTTTGTACGATATATACTGATACTTGTTTAGATCTAGGGCACGATATGGTACTGCTTTGCCTTTATAGGGTAGCTATTTTCGTCCTCTTTACAACGCAATTTGAATCCGGTCAATCGAGGTCACCATTCAAAAGTTTTGACCGTTTGAATATTCACCGATTTAATTCTAAAAAGAAAGGAATCTGTTTTCTGGGTCGAGCGGTAGTAAATGCTAGTTTTATTCTGCCTTTGTTGAGCCAATCTAGGAAAAGTTTTAATCGCCTATTCACCCCCCCCTCCTCTAGACGACATCCATATAATTTCAACTATGTAATAGGATAATGCAGTTGGTATCAGCCCTATTAAACTATTTTGGCTGCAAAGTACTAACAGTATAGTACTAGGTCTTGTATTTCAGAGTAGTTTGTACGATATATACCGATACTTATTTAGCTCAAGGGCACGATATGGTACTGCTTTGCCTTTATAGGTTAGCTATTTTTCGTCCTCTTTCCAACGCAATTTGAATCGGGTCAATCGGAGTCACCATTCAAAAGTTATGACCGTTTGCATATTCACCGATTTAATTATAAAAAGAAAGGGATCTGTTTTCTGGGTCGAGCGGTAGTAAACGCTAGTTTTATTCCTCCTTTGTTGAGCCACTGTAGGAAAAGTTTTAAACGCCTATTCACCCCCCCCCCCCTTTAGGCGACATCCGTATTCTTTAAACTATGTAATAGTATAGTGTAGTTGGTATCAGTACTATTGAACTATTTTGGCTACAAAGTACTACCAATATAGTACTAGGTCTTGTATTTCAGAGTAGTTTGTACGATATATAGTGATACTTGTTTAGAAAATGGGCATAATATGGTACTGCTTTGCCTTTATAGGGTAGCTATTGTCGTCCTCTTACCAACGCAATTTGAATCGGGTCAATCGGAGTCACCATTCAAAAGTTATGACCGTTTGAATATTCACCGATTTAATTCCAAAAAAAAGGGATCTGTTTCTGGGTCGAGCGGTAGTAAATGCTAGTTTTATTTCGCCTTTGTTGAGCCAGTCTAGGAAAAGTTTTAATCGCTTATTCACGCCCCCCCCCCTCTAGGAGACATCCATATCCTTTCAACTATGTAATAGGATAGTGAAGTTGGTATCAGCCCTATTGAACTATTTTGGCTGCAAAGTACTACCAGTATAGTACTAGGTCTTGTATTTTAGAGTTGTTTGTACGATATATACTGATACTTGTTTAGATCAAGGGCACGATATGGTACTGCTTTGCCTTTATGGGTAGCTATTGTCGTCCTCTTTCCAATGCAATTTGAATCGGGTCAATCAGAGTCACCATTCAAAAGTTATGACCGTTTGAATATTCACCTATTTAATTCTAAAAAGAAAGGGATTTGTTTTCTGGGCCGAGCGGTAGTAAACGCTAGTTTTATTCCGCCTTTGTTGAGTCACTCTAGGAAAAGTTTTAATCGCCTATTCACCCCCCCTCTAGGCGACATCCTTATCCTTTCAACTATGTAATAGGATAGTGCAGTTGGTATCAGCCCTATTGAACAATTTTGTCTGCAAAGTACTACCAGTATAGTACTAGTTCTTGTATTTCAGAGTTGTTTGTATGATATATACTGATACTTGTTTAGATCAAGGGCACGATATGGTACTGCTTTGCCTTTATAGGGTAGCTATTGCCGTCCTCTTTCCAACGCAATTTGAATCGGGTCAATTGGAGTCACCATTCAAAAGTTATGACCGTTTGAATATTCACCAATTTAATTCTAAAAAGAAAGGGATCTATTTTCTGGGCCGAGCGGTAGTAAACGCTAGTTTTATTCCGCCTTTGTTGAGCCAGTCTAGGAAAAGTTTTAATCGCATATTCACCCCCCCCCTCTAGGCGACATCCTTATCCTTTCAACTATGTAATAGGATAGTGCAGTTGGTATAAGCCCTATTGAACTATTTTGGCTCCAAACTATTACCAGTATAGTACTAGGTCTTGTATTTCAGAGTAGTTTGTAAGATATGTATTGATACTTGTTTAGATCAAGGGCACGATATGGTACTGCTTTGCATTTATATGGTAGCTATTGTCTTCCTCTTTCCAACGCAATTTGAATCGGGTCAATCGGAGTCACCATTCAAAAGTTATGACCGTTTGAATATTCACCGATTTAATTATAAAAAGAAAGGGATCTGTTTTCTGGGCCGACCGGTAGTAAACGCTAGTTTTATTCCGCCTTTGTTGAGCCACTCTAGGAAAACATTTAATCGCTTATTCACCCCTCCTCTAGGCGACATCCGTATCCTTTCAACTATGAAATAGAATAATGCAGTTGGTATCAGCCCTATTGAACTATTTTGGCTGCAAAGTACTACCAGTATAGTACTAGGTCTTGTATTTCAGAGTGGTTTGTACGATATATACTGATACTTATTTAGATCTAGGGCACGATATGGTACTGCTTTGCCTTTATAGGGTAGCTATTTTCGTCCTCTTTCCAACGCAATTTGAATCCGGTCAATCGAGGTCACCATTCAAAAGTTTTGACTGTTTGAATATTCACCGATTCAATTCTAAAAAGAAAGGGATCATGTTTTTTGGGTCGAGCGGTAGTAAATGCTAGTTTTATTCCGCCTTTGTTGAGCCAATCTAGGAAAAGTTTTAATCGTCATACACCCCCCCTCCTCTAGACGACATCCATATAATTTCAACTATGTAATAGGATAATGCAGTTGGTATCAGCCCTATTCAACTATTTTGGCTGCAAAGTACTACCAGTATAGTACTAGCTCTTGTATTTTAGAGTAGTTTGTATGATATATATTGAAACTTGTTTAGATCAAGGGCACATTATGGTATTGCTTTGCCTTTATAGGGTAGCTATTGTTGTCCTCTTTCCAACGCAATTTGAATCGGGTCAATCGGAGTCACCATTCAAAAGTTATGACCGTTTGAATATTCACCAATTTAATTCTAAAAAGAAAAGGATCTGTTTTCTGGGCCGAGCGGTAGTAAACGCTAGTTTTATTACGCCTTTGTTGAGCCACTCTAGGAAAATTTTAATCGCCTATTCACCCCACCCTCTAGGCGACATTCGTATCCTTTCAACTATGTAATAGGATAGTGCAGTTGGTATCATCCCTATTGAACTATTTTGGCTACAAAGTACTACCAGTATTGTACTAGGTCTTGTATTTCAGAGTAGTTTCTACGTTATATAATGATACTTGTTTAGATCAAGGGCACGCTATGGTACTGCTTTGCCTTTATATGGTAGCTATTGTTGTCCTCTTTCCAATGCAATTTGAATCGGGTCAATCGGAGTCACTATCCAAAAGTTATGACCGTTTGAATATTCACCGATTTAATTCTAAAAAGAAAGGGATCTGTTTTCTGGGTCGAGCGGTAGTAAACGCTAGTTTTATTACGTCTTTGTTGAGCCACTCTAGGAAAAGTTTTAATCGCCTATACACCACCCTCTAGGCAACATCCGTATCCTTTCAACTATGTAATACGATAGTGCAGTTGTTATCAGCCCTATTGAACTATTTTAGCTGCAAAGTACTACCACTATAGTACTAGGTCTTGTATTTTAGAGTAGTTTGTACGATATATATTGATACTTGTTTAGATCAAGGACACAATATGGTACTTCTTTGCCTTTATAGGGTAGCTATTGTCGTCCTCTATCCAAAGGCAATTTGAATCGGGTCAATCGGAGTCACCATTCAAAAGTTATGACCGTTAGAATATTCACCCATTTAATTCTAAAAAGAAAGGGATCTGTTTTCTGGGTGAGCGGTAGTAAACGCTAGTTTTATTCCGCCTTTGTTGAGCCACTCTAGGAAAAGTTTTAATCGCCTATTCACCCCCCCCCCTCTAGGCGACATCCGTATCCTTTCAACTATGTAATAGGATAGTGCAGTTGGTATCAGCCCTATTGAACTATTTTGGCTGCAAAGTAATACCAGTATAGTACTAGTTCTTGTATTTCAGAGTAATTTGTATGATATATACTGATACATGTTTAGATCAAGGGCACGATATGGTACTTCTTTGCCTTTATCAGGTAGCTATTGTCGTTCTCTTTCCAACGCAATTTGAATCAGGTCAATCGGAGTCACCATTCAAAAGTTATGACCGTTTGAATATTCACCGATTTAATTCTAAAAAGAAAGGGATCTGTTTTCTAGGCCGAGCGGTAGTAAACTCTAGTTTTATTCTCCTTTGTTGAGCCACTCTAGGAAAAGTTTTAATCGCCTATTCAACCCCCCCCCCCTCTAGGCGACGTCCGTATCCTTTCAACTATGTAATAGGATAGTACAGTTGGTATAAGCCCTATTGAACTATTTTGGCTGCAAAGTACTACCAGTATAGTACTAGGGCTTGTATTTTAGAGTGGTTTGTACGATATATACTGATACTTCTTTAGATCAAGGGCACGATATGGTACTGTTTTGCCTTTATAGGGTAGCTATTGTCGTCCTCTTTCCAACGCAATTTGAATCCGGTCAATCGAGGTCACCATTCAAAAGTTATGACCGTTTGAATATTCACCGATTTAATTCTAAAAAGAAAGGAATCTGTTTTCTGGGCCGAGCGGTAGTAAACGCTAGTTTTATTCCGCATTTGTTGAGCCAATCTAGGAAAAGTTTTAATCGCCTATTCACCCCCCTCCTCTAGACGACATCCATATCCTTTCAACTATGTAATAGGATAATGCAGTTGCTATCAGCCCTATTGAACTATTTTGGCTGCAAAGTACTACCAGTATAGTACTAGGTCTTGTATTTTAGAGTAGTTTGTATGATATATATTGATACTTGTTTAGATCAAGGGCACGATATGGTATTGCTTTGCCTTTATAGGGTAGCTATTGTTGTCCTCTTTCCAACGCAATTTGAATCGGGTCAATCGGAGTCACCATTCAAAAGTTATAACCGTTTGAATATTCACCGATTTAATTCTAAAAAGAAAGGGATCTATTTTCTGGGCCGAGCGGTAGTAAACGCTAGTTTTATTCGGCCTTTGTTGAGCCACTCTTGGAAAATTTTAATCGCGTATTCACCCCACCCTCTAGGCGACATTCGTATCCTTTCAACTATGTAATAGGATAGTGCAGTTGGTATCAGCCCTATTGAACTATTTTGGCTGCAATGTACTACCAGTATAGTACTAGGTCTTGTATTTCAGAGTAGTTTGTATGTTATATACTGATACTTGTTTAGATCAAGGGCACGTTATGGTACTGCTTTTCCTTTATATGGTAGCTATTGATGTCCTCTTTCTAATGCAAACTGAATAGGGTCAATCGGAGTCACTATTCAAAAGTAATGACCGTTTGAATATTCACCGATTTAATTCTAAAAAGAAAGGGATCTGTTTTCTGGGCAGAGCGGTAGTAAACGCTCGTTTTGTTCCACCTTTGTTGAGCCACTCTAGGAAAATTTTAATCGCGTATTCACCCCACCCTCTAGGCGACATTCGTATCCTTTCAAATATATAATAGGATAGTGCAGTTGGTATCATCCCTATTGAACTATTTTGGCTGCAATGTACTACCAGTATAGTACTAGGTCTTGTATTTCAGAGTAGTTTGTATGTTATATAATGATACTTGTTTAGATCAAGGGCACGCTATGGTACTTCTTTTCCTTTATATGGTAGCTATTGATGTCCTCATTCTAATGCAATTTGAATAGGGTCAATCGGAGTCACTATTCAAAAGTAATGACCGTTTGAATATTCACCTATTTAATTCTAAAAAGAAAGGGATCTGTTTTCTGGGCCGAGCGGTAGTAAACGCTAGTTTTATTCCGCCTTTGTTGAGTCACTCTAGGAAAAGTTTTAATCGCCTATTCACCCCCCCTCTAGGCGACATCCTTATCCTTTCAACTATGTAATAGGATAGTGCAGTTGGTATCAACCCTATTGAACTATTTTGTCTGCAAAGTACTACCAGTATAGTACTAGTTCTTGTATTTCAGAGTTGTTTGTATGATATATATACTGATACTTGTTTAGATCAAGGGCACGATATGGTACTGCTTTGCCTTTATAGGGTAGCTATTGTCGTCCTCTTTCCAACGCAATTTGAATCGGGTCAATCGGAGTCACCATTCAAAAGTTATGACCGTTTGAATATTCACCAATTTAATTCTAAAAAGAAAGGGATCTATTTTCTGGGCCGAGCAGTAGTAAACGCTAGTTTTATTCCGCCTTTGTTGAGCCACTCTAGGAAAAGTTTTAATCGCCTATTCAAGCCCCCCCCTCTAGGCGACATCCGTATCCTATCAACTATGTAATAGGATAGTACAGTTGGTATAAGCCCTATTGAACTACTTTGGCTGCAAAGTACTACCAGTATAGTACTAGGTCCTGTATATTAGAGTAGTTTGTACGATATATATGGATACTTGTTTAGATCAAGGGCACGATATGGTACTGCTTTGCCTTTATAGGGTAGCTATTGTCGTCCTCTTTCCAATTAAATGTAAATCGGGTCAATCGGAGTCACCATTCAAAAGTTATGATCGTTTGTATATTCACCGATTTAATTCTAAAAAGAAAGGGATCTGTTTTCTGGGTCGAGCGGTAGTAAACGCTAGTTTTATTCCGTCTTTGTTGGGCCACTCTAGGAAATGTTTTAATCTCCTATTCACCCCCCCCCCTCTAGGCGACATACGTATCCTTTCAACTATGTAATAGGATAATGTAGTTGGTATCAGCCCTATTGAACTATTTTGGCTGCAAAGTACTACCAGTATAGTACTAGGTCTTGTATTTCAGTGTAGTTTGTAAAATATATATTGATACTTGTTTAGATCAAGGGCACGATATGGTACAGCTTTGCCTTTTTAGGGTAGCTATTGTCGTCCTCTTTCCAACGCAATTTAAATCGGGTCAATAGGAGTCACCATTCAACAGTTATGACCGTTTGAATATTCACCGATTTAATTATAAAAAGAAAGAGATCTGTTTTCTAGGCCGAGCGGTAGTAAACGCCAGTTTTATTCCGCCTTTGTTGAGCCACTCTAGGAAAAGTTTTAATCGCCTATTCACCCCTCCTCTAGGCGACATCCGTATCCTTTCAACTATGTAATAGGATAGTGCAGTTGGTATCTGCCCTATTGAACTATTTTGGCTGCAAAGTACTACCAGTATAGTACTAGGTCTTGTATTTCAGAGTAGTTTGTACGATATATACTGATACTTGTTTAGATCAAGGGCACGATATGGTACTGCTTTGCCTTTATAGGGTAGATATTGTCGTTCTCTTTTGAACGCAATTTGAATCAGGTCAATCGGAGTCACCATTCAAAAGTTATGACCGTTTGAATATTCACCGATTTAATTCTAAAAATAAAGGAATCTGTTTTCTGGCCCAAGCGGTAGTAAACGCTAGTTTTATTCTGCCTTTGTTGAGCCAATCTAGGAAAAGTTTTAATCGCCTATTCACCCCCCCTCCTCTAGACGACATCACTATCCTTTCAACTATGTAATAGTTTAACGCAGTTGGTATCAGCCCTATTGAACTATTTTGGCTGCAAAGTACTACCAGTATAGTACTAGGTCTTGTATTTTAGAGTAGTTTGTACGATATATATTGATACTTGTTTAGATCAAGGGCACGATATGGTATTGCTTTGCCTTTATAGAGTAGCTATTGTTGTCCTTTTTCCAATGCAATTTGAATCGGGTCAATCGGAGTCACCATTCAAAAGTTATGACCGTTTGAATATTCATCGATTTGATTCTAAAAAGAAAGGGATCTGTTTTCTGGGCCGAGCGGTAGTAAACGCTAGTTTTATTCCGCCTTTGTTGAGCCACTCTAGGAAAATTTTAATCGCCTATTCACCCCACGCTCTAGGCGACATTCGTATCCTCTCAACTATGTAATAGGATAGTGCAGTTGGTATCAGCCCTATTGAACTATTTTGGCTGCAAAGTACTACCAGTATAGTACCAGGTCTTGTATTTCAGAGTAGTTTGTACGTTATATACTGATACTTGTTTAGATCAAGGGCACGATATGGTACTGCTTTGCCTTTATATGGTAGCTATTGTTGTCCTCTTTCCAATGCAATTTGAATCGGGTCAATCGGAGTCACTATTCAAAAGTTATGACCGTTTGAATATTCACCGATATAATTCTAAAAAGAAAGGGATCTGTTTTCTAGGCCGAGCGGTAGTAAACTCTAGTTTTATTCCTTCTTTGTTGAGCCACTCTAGGAAAAGTTTTAATCGCCTATTCACCCCCCTCTAGGCAACATCCGTATCCTTTCAACTATGTAATAGGATAGTGCAGTTGGTATCAGCCCTATTGAACTATTTTGCCTGCAAAGTACTACCATTATAGTACTAGGTCTTGTATTTCAGAGTAGTTTATACGATATATATTGATACTTGTTTAGATCAAGGGCACGATATGGTACTGCTTTGCCTTTATAGGGTAGCTATTGTCGTCCTCTTTCCAACGCAATTTGAATCTCGTCAATCGGAGTCACCATTTAAAAGTTATGACTGTTTGAATATTCACCTATTTAATTCAAAAAAGAAAGGGATCTGTTTTCTGGGCGAGCGGTAGTAAATGCTAGTTTTATTCCGCCTTTGTTGAGCCACTCTAGGAAAATTTTAATCGCCTATTCACCCCACGCTCTAGGCGTCATTCGTATCCTTTCAACTATGTAATAGGATAGTGTAGTTGGTATCAGCCCTATTGAACTATTTTGGCTGCAAAGTACTACCAGTATAATACTAGGTCTTGTATTTCACAGTAGTTTGTATGTTATATACTGATACTTGTTTAGATCAAGGGCACGATATGGTACTGCTTTGCCTTTATATGGTAGCTATTGATGTCCTCTTTCCAATGAATTTGAATCGGGTCAATCGAAGTCACTATTCAAAAGTTATGACCGTTTGAATATTCACCAATTTAGTTCTAAAAAGAAAGGGATCTGTTTTCTGGGCCGAGCGGTAGTAAACGCTAGATTATTCCGCCTTTGTTGAGCCACTCTAGGAAAAGTTTTAATCTCCTATTCACCCCCCTCTAGGCAACATCTGTATCCTTTCAACTATGTAATAGGATAGTGTAGTTGGTATCAGCCCTATTAAACTATTTTGGTTGCAAAGTATTACCACTATAGTACTAGGTCTTGTATTTCAGAGTAGTTTGTACGATATATATTGATACTTGTTTAGATCAAGGGCAC
This sequence comes from Avena atlantica, assembly GCA_910589765.1. NCBI lineage: Eukaryota > Viridiplantae > Streptophyta > Magnoliopsida > Poales > Poaceae > Avena > Avena atlantica. The sequence goes on from OU342739.1 coordinate 309,045,027, forward strand.
GATATGGTACTGCTTTGCCTTTATAGGGTAGCTATTGTCGTCCTCTTTCCAACGCAATTTGAATCGGGTCAATCGGAGTCACCATTCAAAAGTTATGACCGTTTGAATATTCACCGATTTAATTCTAAAAAGAAAGGGATCTGTTTTCTGGGCGAGCGATAGTAAACGCTAGTTTTATTCCGCCTTTGTTGATCCACTCTAGGAAAAGTTTTAATCGCCTATTCACCACACCCCCCCCCCTCTAGGTGACATCCGTATCCTTTCAACTATGTAATAGGATAGTGCAGTTGGTATCAGCCCTATTGAACTATTTTGGCTGCAAAGTACTACCAGTATATTACTAGTTCATGTATTTCAGAGTAGTTTGTATTATATATATTGATACTTGTTTAGATCAAGGGCACGATATGGTACTGCTTTGCCTTTATAGGGTAGCTATTGTCGTTCTCTTTCCAACGCAATTTGAATCGGGTCACTCCGGAGTCACCATTCAAAAGTTATGACCGTTTGAATATTCACCGATTTAATTCTAAAAAGAAAGGGATATGTTTTCCAGGCCGAGCGGTAGTACACTCTAGTTTTATTCCGCCTTTGTTGAGCCACACTAGGAAAAGTTTTAATCACCTATTCAACCCCCCCTCTAGGCGACATCCGTATCCTTACAACTATGTAATAGGATAGTCCAGTTGGTACAAGCCCTATTGAACTATTTTGGCTGCAAAGTACTACCAGTATAGTACTAGGTCTTGTATTTGAGAGTAGTTTGTACGATATATACTGATACTTGTTTGGATCAAGGGCACGATATGGTATTGCTTTGCCTTTATAGGGTAGCTATTGTCGGCCTCTTTCCAATGCAATTTGAATCGGGCCAATCGGAGTCACCATTCAAAAGTTATGACCGTCTGAAAATTCACCGATTTGATTCTAAAAAAAGGGATCTGTTTTCTGGGCCGAGTGGTAGTAAACGCTAGTTTTATTCCGCCTTTGTTGAGCCGATCTAGGAAAAGTCTTAATCGCCTATTCACCCCCCCTCGAGGCGACATCTGTATCCTTTCAACTATGTAATAGGAGAGTGCAGTTGGTATCTGCCCATTGAACTATTTAGGCTGCAAAGTACTACCAATATAGTACTAGGTCTTGTATTTCATAGTAGTTTGTACGAGATATACTGATACTTGTTTAGATCAAGGGCACGATATGGTACTTCTTTGCCTTTATAGGGTAGCAATTGTCGTCCTCATTCCAATGCAATTTGAATCGGGTCAATCGGAGTCACCATTCAAAAGTTATGACCGTTTGAATATTCACCGATTTAATTATAGAAAGAAAGGGATCTGTTTTCTGGGCCGAACGGTAGTAAATGCTAGTTTTATTCCGCCTTTGTTGAGCCACTCTAGGAAAAGTTTTAATCGCCTATTCACCCCCACCTCTAGGCGACATCCGTATCCTTTCAACTATGTAATAGGATAGTGAAGTTGGTATCAGCCCTATTGAACTATTTTGGCTGCAAAGTACTACCAATATAGTACTAGGTCTTGTTTTTCGGAGTAGTTTGTACGATATATACTGATACTTGTTTAGATCAAGGGCATGATAATGTATTGATTTGCCTTTATAGGGTAGCTATTGTCGTCCTCTTTCCAACCCAATTTGAATCGGGTCAATCAGAGTCACAATTCAAAAGTTATGACCGTTTGAATATTCACCGATTTAATTCTAAAAAGAAGGAATCAGTTTTCTGGGCCGAACGGTAGTAAACGCTAGTTTTATTCCGCCTTTGTTTAGCCACTCTAGGAAACGTTTTAATCGCCTATTCACCCCTCCCCCCCACTCTAGGCGACATACGTATCCTTTCAACTATGTAATAGGACAGTGCAGTTGGTATCATCCCTATTGAACTATTTTGGCTGCAAAGTACTACCATTATAGTACTAGGTCTTGTATTTTAGAGTAGTTTGTATGATATATACTGATACTTGTTTAGATCAAGGGCACTATACGGTAATGCTTTGCCTTTATAGGGTAGCTATTGCCGTCCTCTTTCCAACGCAACTTGAATCGCGTCAATCGGAGTCACCATTCAAAAGTTATGACCGTTTGAATATTCACCGATTTAATTCTAAAAAGAAAGGGATCTGTTTTCTGGGCGAGCGATAGTAAACGCTAGATTTATTCCGCCTTTGTTGAGCCACTCTAGGAAAAGTTTTAATCGCCTATTCAACACCCCCCCCCCTCTAGGCGACATTCGTATCCTTTCAACTATGTAATAGGATAGTACAGTTGGTATGAGCCCTATTGAACTATTTTGGCTGCAAAGTAATACCAGTATATTACTAGTTCTTGTATTTCAGAGTAGTTTGTATGATATATATTGATACTTGTTTAGATCTAGGGCACGATAGGGCACTGCTTTGCCTTTATAGGGTAGCTATTGTCGTTCTCTTTCCAACGCAATTTGAATCGGGTTAATCGGAGTCACCATTCAAAAGTTATGACCGTTTGAATATTCACCGATTTAATTCTAAAAAGAAAGGGATCTATTTTCTAGGCCGAGCGGTAGTAAATGCTAGTATTATTCCGTCTTTGTTGAGCCACTCTAGGAAAAGTTTTAATCGCCTATTCACCCCCCCTCTAGGCGACATACGTATCCTTTCAACTATGTAATAGGATAATGCAGTTGGTATCAGCCCTATTAAACTATTTTGGGTGCAAAGTACTAACAGTATAGTACTAGGTCTTGTATTTCAGAGTAGTTTGTACGATATATATTGATACTTCTTTAGACCAAGGGCACGATATGGTAATCTTTGCCTTTATAGGGTAGCTATTGTCGTCCTCTTTCAACGCAATTTGAATCGCGTCAATTGGAGTCACCATTCAAAAGTTATGACCGTTTGAATATTCACCGATTTAATTCTAAAAAGAAAGGGATCTGTTTCCTGGGTCGAGCGGTAGTAAACGCTAGTTTTATTCCGTCTTTGTTGAGCCACTCTAGGAAAAGTTTTAATCGCCTATTCACCCCCCTCTCGGCGACATCCGTATCCTTTCAAGTATGTAATAGGAAAGTGCAGTTGGAATCAGCCCTATTGAACTATTTTGGCTGCAAAGTACTACCTGTATAGTACTAGGTCTTGTATTTGAGAGTAGTTTGTACGATATATACTGATACTTGTTTGGATCAAGGGCATGATATGGTATTGCTTTGCCTTTATAGGGTAGCTATTGTCGGCCTCTTTCCAACGCAATTTGAATCGGGCCAATCGGAGTCACCATTCAAAAGTTAGGACCGTCTGAAAATTCACCGATTTAATTCTAAAAAAAGGGATCTGTTTTCTGGGCCGAGTGGTAGTAAACGCTAGTTTTATTCCGCCTTTGTTGAGCCACTCTAGGAAAAGTCTTAATCGCCTATTCACCCCCCCCCCTCTAGGCGACATTCGTATCCTTTCAACTATGTAATAGGATAGTGCAGTTGGTATCAGCCCTATTGAACTATTTTGGCTGCAAAGTACAACTAGTATAGTACTAGGTCTTGTATTTCAGAGTAGTTTATACGATATATACTGATACTTGTTTAGATCAAGGGCACGATATGGTACTGTTTTGCCTTTATAGGGTAGCTATTGTCGTCCTCTTTCCAACGCAATTTGAATCGGGTCAATCGGAGTCACCATTCAAAAATTATGACCGTTTGAATATTCATCGATTTAATTCTAAAAAGAAAGGGATCTGTTTTCTGGACTGAGCGGTAGTAAACGCTAGTTTTATTCTGCCTTTGTTGAGCCAATCTAGGAAAAGTTTTAATCACCTATTCACCCTCCCCCCCCTCTAGCAGACATCTATATCCTTTCAACTATGTAATAGGATAGTGCAGTTGGTATCAGCCCTATTGAGCTATTTTGGCTGCAAAGTACTACCAGTATAGTACTAGGTCTTGTATTTCAGAGTAGTTTGTACGATATATACTGATACTTGTTTAGATCAAGGGCACGATATGGTACTGCTTTGCCTTTATAGGGTAGCTATTGTCGTCCTCTTTCCAACGCAATTTGAATCGGGTCAATCGGAGTCACCATTCAAAAGTTATAACCGTTTGAATATTCACCGATTTAATTCTAAAAAGAAAGGGATCTGTTTTCTGGGCCGAGCGGTAGTAAACGCTAGTTTTATTCGGCCTTTGTTGAGCCACTCTAGGAAAAGTTTTGATCGCCTATTCACCCCACCCCCCCTCTAGGCGACATCTGTATCCTTTCAACTATGTATTAGGATAGTGCAGTTGGTATCAGCCCTATTGAACTACTTTGGCTGCAAAGTACTACCAGTATAGTACTAGGTCCTGTATTTTAGAGTAGTTTGTACGATATATACGGATACTTGTTTAGATCAAGGGCACGATATGGTACTGCTTTGCCTTTATAGGGTAGCTATTGCCGTCTTCTTTCCAATTAAATGTGAATCGGGTCAATCGGAGTCACCATTCAAAAGTTATGATCGTTTGTATATTCACCGATTTAATTCTAAAAAGAAAGGGATATGTTTTCTGGTCCGAGCGGCAGTAAACGCTATTTTTATTCCACCTTTGTTGAGCCATTCTAGGAAAAGTTTTAATCGCCTATTCACCCCCCTCTAGGCGACATCCGTATCCTTTCAACTATGTAATAGGATAGTGCAGTTGGTATCAGCCCTATTGTAACATCCCTAAAATAATAATTTCAAAGTTGCATATCATTCATGCATGCATATAGATTTGAGATCAAATTTCAATCTCATTTCAGAAAAACAGAAGCAACTGGTGCTATGATTTTATGTGAACAGATTTAAATCAAATGGGTATCCCCATTTGAAAGTTTGATTTAAACCAAGTTGTCAAATTGGGAAATAGGTTCAAAAACTATTTTTCAAATTTTGCAAACCAAGTACCAAGTCTCTGATATTTTGATCCCCAAGCTTGACCAAGCCTTTGCAAACCAACTACATGATCTTATGCCTATATTTGAGACTACTACTCACTGCAAAGATCCCAGGAAATGTCCGAATTCAAAAAGAGTTTGAGTTCATATCAAAATCAAATCAGAAAATCGTTTCAGAAAAAGAAAAGAAGCAAACAAATAGAAAAGGCCAAGCGCGGCCATTTTAGCCCAGCAACGGAGCAGGCCCAGCAAGCCCACCCGGGGCATCTCTTTTCTTCTCTCACGCGCGAGCACACCCATTCAGCCACTGACGGCCAGACCCCACGCCCCTTCGGTTTATTTCGCTGACCAGCGGGCCCCGTCCACGTCACCCTCGTCTTCCTCAAACCACGCTCGCGACCACGTCGCTGCTGCTGTCAAGGCCGGTAATGGCGCGGTGTAATTGCCCATTATTTTGCAAGCGTTTCCTGTCGCACCTAGGCTTACTTAAACCCCTCTGCCCCGCAAGCATTCCCCCCCTCTCCTCGCTCACTCCGCCACCAGGCTGCGCGCAATTGCCCTCGAAGCCCCGCAGTACCGACAACTCCGGCGGCCAATTACGGTGAGCCTCGACCGCCCCTCTCTTTCTGGTTCAAACGAGGATGTTCGGAATGATCTCGCGCTTACACTGATACCTTCCTTTTGACTGCTCGTGACCCAGGTCATCGTCTCCGTTCGCGACCGAAACCACCTGCGCCGCCGATAAACTCCGGCGACCAATTAAGGTAAAACCCGAGCGCCCCTTGCCCCCTCCTTCACGCGAGCTTGTTCGCCTATGTCTTGCGCAAATCCTGATGCCACTTGTTCGTGCTAGGGCGACGCCAAACCTCGGCAAGGACCATGACTGCAAGCTACCGACGCCGCCCGTTACTCCGACGAGTTCCTGAGACCGTGCCAGCGCGCCCCTTCGCAAACCAACACCACGTCGAGCTTCAGCACGCCACTGCGGAACCGGTAAGCGCCTCACTTCCTTCCTAGGCGACCTAGAGCCCTAGCACCTCCGCGGTCAGACGCGCCGCCGCCAGTCAACGCCGCTAGCGCCGCCCGTGTATGGTCAGGACGATTAGGAGCGTCAGATGTAGATCCTACGGCGTAGATTAGAACGTGGGCGAAGAGCTAAGCGCGCATCTGAGCCGCCAGATCTCACTTAGATCCTACGGTCCGCGTTGGTCGATCCAAACGAATCGGTACGCGCCAATAATACTACGACACGTGGCTAGGGTTGATTCAAAAACAGAATTCAAAAACAGATTTTGATCCAGATTTCGAATGGCTATAACTTGAGATTCCCACGTTAGATTTTTGCAAATTTTATACCGTTGGAATCAGTGAGTCAAGCCCTTTCTGAATATGCAATGTGTTTAACAAATAGTATCTGTTAAAATTACTTTGTATGCAGAAACATGTTTAGGTCCATTTTGGGCATAGTTTTTGTTTAACAATTTGTTTTAGAGCTAAATAAGTTTAGTTAGCAAACTTTGTGACTTGATATGTTTCTGTATCATGCACTTGCTTGGTAGGGTTTTCAAAATCATCACTTAGTAAATTCTTGCATGCATGCATTCATATTTTTGCTTGTATATAAATTGTGTGTAATTGTATGCTACAAATTTTTGTGTAGATTTTGCTAGTGACTGTGATTGTGAAGAGTGCTACTCTCCCCATTACCAAGGCAAGTGATACTTCATGATATTTCCACCCCTTTATTTTGAATAAGCATTAGAATTATTTTACTAAGTCTTTCATGTTACTTTTGCCAAATGCTATGTTGGGAAATCCTATGTAGTTGTAGAATTGTAGAATTGCTAGGGATTTTCCTAAGTTAAGTTACTATGCCATGCTTAGCCTAGCTAGTAGAAAACAATGGTTGGTAAAGAATGTACATGCTATGATGAAATAATTCTAAGTCCTTTTGGACTCATGCTTTTCTTAATAAAATAACTAAGTCAATGAACTTCCTGGGTGGAATGGGACTTGAATGGTGGTTTTTGGTTGAGTGGTTACACAAGGCCATGGATTTGGCTTGTGTATCTCACTTGTGGTATGCCACCCAGGCACAAAGGGATTTGGAGGCCAAGTGTTGAGAAAGCTTACAGTGCAACCACTTGGCAATATGGGCTCTGCCTTGATCATATAGGTTGCTAGAACTTAGTCATTTGGAAAGTTGGTGGTAGTGGGATGATAGGTTGGAACGCGTCCATTTGGCTAAGGGAAGGCTTCTGAAAGGTCCTGTCTTGGGAAACCAAGTCTGTTGGGGAAAGTGCACAACCTCTGCAGATGGAAAACCTAAGTACTTAGCCAAGTCCATGGCAATGGACACTTGAGCATCAAGACATGGAAGCTACAAGAATCTCATCACTCCAACTTCTAAGTAAAACATGTGGGTGAACAAGGGTGAAGGACCCCAATGTCTATTGGCGGTTTCTTGGGAAGTTTTTGATAAAGAAAAAAACTTAGTGTTTTCAACTAATAGGGAAAACCTATTTTCAAGCAAAGCAAGCCAAGCTACACTTAGCCAAAATGCATATAGTAATATAGTCCACTTAAAATTTACTAAGGTATCACTTGCCAATACTATCCCAAAGTATTGACCCACTGTGGCTGTAACTTGTGATGTTGCAGGTTACTCCAATGATGAGTAGGAGTCATGAGTCTACACTCAACATGCTTGCATGTGGCACATGAAGATGAGGACTTGTGTTTATTTACTTATTCCATAAACTCTTGTATTAGGCCTTTGGCCCTGAGTTGTAAAAGACTATGTTTTATCTTTGGAATGAATGTAATAAATGACCTTTGTATCTGTGTACTTCATCTGAAACTGTGGATGCTAGCAATGATCCAGGGACTAGCATTGCAATCACAGGGATCCTTTCCTTTACAAAGGAGGGGTCTTACAGATGGTATCAGAGCACTGTGTTGCCTGTAGGATTATGACCCTAGGATTGGAAACCACTAAGGAAAAAATTTCAACTACTTCTACACTTGTCTATTCTTCTCGTAAACTTTTCTAATCTTCTCTTTCTCATCTCTATTTGTAGATGAACTCCATAAACGAAGCCGTGAAGAAAGGACCACTCATGACCATGACCTTGGAGTGTGAAACTAAGTTTCCCAAAATTCTCAAGGACCTCATGGTGCAGCTGTTTACAAAGGCTTTCCAGTGATGGATGAAGGAGTGGAGTATTGGTGGGTGCAACTTCACTTGTACAAAAACAAGGAAGACAACCACAAAGAAAGAGGATTCTGCATGTACACCAACACTGTGATGCACACCACATTCTTTGAGTCAGCAAGAGAAGCATCTTGGAGGACTATCAAAGAACTAAGTGCTAGAGTCAAGTGCAGAATGCTCAACCTCCAAAAAGACTTAGAGAAGGAGAAGGAACTTACTCAAGAGTTGGAAGCCACCAACCAAACCTTAAGGGGAGATATTATAGACTTAGTGATGGAATCATGTGAACAACATAGGTGGTTTGCCTCTAGGAACATTGTGTTAGCCAACAGATCGAGTGAGATAGGATTGTAAACGCACTTCGTTAGTTGGACCACCACCTATCACCTTATTTTTCAAAATGATACCTTAAATAAGTTTGGACCTTGATTGATGTAATGGAATCATGTATGCATGACTTGTGTGATTTTGTGTTCCATGGATATGTATGAAATGTTTGTCTTGTTTCATCTTAAATTGTGTTGTCCTAACTTTTCTATCTTATAAATAGATGCCTATTACCATCAGCACTGTTGAGGAGTTCCAGGTTACCCGTTTTGGTCCTCGTATCGTTGAGCTTACTACTTTGCTCGGTCTCCCTCTTCCCACCATCATGGTGCACCCACTCACCAAGTTCGAGAGGAAGGACCTCTGGGGCTTCAAGGTGAACCAGCCCGGACGCCAGACAGAGCCTACTACGGAGGCCATCGTCTTCAAGATGATGCACAACGACAGGGAGAGAGGCATGGAGGTAGTCATGCAGGACCTGATAGGACGTCTGTTAGGCCGTCACTCCCGACAGGTTAGAGGTACCCACTTTCACGTCTTCGGAAGACGTGATATGATGGAGAGTCCATCGACTTTGAGGACGACTCGAGGGACACAGCAGAGCCGATACGTCTCTATCTCCAGGACTTAGAGTCTCTCATCAGGCACGTGGACACGGACAGGACCAACGTCATGCTCAGCAATGACGAGCTCCAGGTGCAGCTTCGCGAGAAGGACAAGATTTTCGCACAGCAGGACGAGATAGTCAAGGAAATGGAGACGAAGTTCGATACCCAGGACCGCAAGTTCAAGAGTCAGGAGAAACGCGTCCAGGATAGGAACAAGAAGATCCGGGACATGACTGAAGAACTGAAGTCCAAGGATTTCGAGCTAGAGCAGCAGCAGATGGTGATCGAGAGGCTTCGCTCCCAGAAGAGAGGCTCTCAAGGCCAAGATCGATTCCTTGACCACTACGATTGAGAAGAACAAGACCGCGATGGAGAACACAGTCTTACTTTTGTCGAGGAGGAGATTGATGCTGATGAGTAGACTTGACTACTGTTTATCTTTATTATCTACTTGCTATTTGTGAACTTGTTATTGGACCATCCGACATGTGGATGTCTTGCCACTTGTGTGTTTTATTTCGAGAACTTGGTTATTCTGTTGTTGAGCCTTTATCCTTGAGTTTCATGCTCTGTGTTTGCTTGTGATGTATTGTGCATAAAACATCTAAGGGTATCTCATTCTTATCTCTATTTGAACAAACCACAGATGTCGCCCCGTCGCGCAAACCCCAACCCCAACAACATCACTCCAGAAATGCAACAGATGATGAATGCTCAAACACATCTTATGCAGATGATGACAACATTCATCCAAAACCAGAATAACAACAACAATCCCAATAACAACAACAACAATAACAACAATAACAACCCTCCGGGCTTTGATATGCCTCACCAGATTCTGTGTTTGAGGCCAGCTAAGTTTTTGGGGACAACTGATCCCATGGTGGCCAATGATTGGCTACGTTCTGTGAACAAGGACTTAGTGGACCGTGGCTGCACGGATGCTGAAAAGGTCAGGTTCGCAGCGCATCTGTTGAAGGGCCAGCCGCCACATGGTGGGACAACTTCCAAATCACCACTCCTTTAGATGAGGTGACTTGGGCTATCTTTGAAGATGGCTTTCGCACTGCTCATATCTCATCAGGAATAATGAGCCTGAAAAAGAAGGAGTTCCACAACCTGAAGCAGCAGCGCCACCGCAGCATGGCTGAATACATAGAAGAGTTCAACAATCTGGCGCGTTATGCACCGAATGAGGTTGACACAGATGCCAAAAGGAAAGGAGAAATTTCTGGAAGGCTTGAATGATGAGCTGAATCTGCAGCTGGCTGTGGCATATGTTCCCACTTATCAGTCGCTCTTGTGACAAGGCTGCTATATGGAGAACAAAATGAAGCAGTCGAGAGTAGAAAGAGAAAGCACTCCGAAAAGACAGCTCGGGATCGTCTCACAACGATCTCACTATGATGACAGTGGAAGCTCAGGATCCATAAGCATGGGAAATTCAAACAAGCACCACAACCACAACCGTCATGACAACAAGCATCACGCAGTCATGACAATGACAAGTACAAGAACCACAAGAGTGGACATAAGAGCCACCACAGTGGAAATGGTGTGGAAGTCAGCCTGCAAAAAGGGACATCAGTCAGGTTGAGTGCTTCAAATGCAAGAAGCTGGGACACTATGCAAATGAGTGCCCCGAAACGAAAGTTGAAAGACCTGTCAAGCCAAATCCTTTCCAGAAAGGTCAGGTTGAACCACATTAATGTGGAAGAGGTCTATGAGGAGCCTGACGCTGTTGCTGGTAAGTTCCGGACTCAATTTCCATTCCAGCATTTGTACTCTTTTATACTGGTGCATCTCATTCATTCATATCAAGAGCATTTGTTGAAAGAAATGAACTGCCTGTAGAAAACTATTGGGTGTCCTATAAAAGTAATTCTCCGGTGGAGAGGAAATGATAGTGAATTCAGGATGCCATGACCTAGTCATAGAATTTGGTAAGTATTAAGTTTCCCGTTAACTTGATTATATTAAACTCCCAAGTTTTGGATGTCATTCTGGGAATGAATGGATGACTAAGTACAAAGGAGTGATAGATTGTGGCCAGCCATACTGTCCACTCACCACTCCGGAAAATAAAAGGATCAGATTTAAGACCGTTTGGAGCAAAGAGGAGTATGCTTAATTCTCTTAAGGGGGGTTTAGCATGGACAGTGTGCCAATTGTGTGTGGAGTATCCGGATGTGTTCCGGAAGAAATTACCAGGAATGCCACCAGATGATATGTGGGAGTTTCTGATAGATTTGGTACCAGGTTCTGGACCAATAGCAAAGAGACCATACAAAATGTCATTTGATTGAACTGAAGGAGCTCAAGAAGCAACTAGGAGAACAGTTGCAGAAAGG